>JAGFNQ010004845.1:0-53608 GCA_024364735.1 Boesenbergia rotunda
ATGGAGCTGATGAACCACATCTTCAGGAGTATCTCGATAAATTCGTCATTGTATTTATTGATGATATTCTCATATACTCACAGACTCCAGAGGACCATGCTACACACTTGAGGATAGTGCTGCAGATCCTTCAGCAGGAGAAGCTCTATGCAAAATTCTCAAAGTGTGAGTTTGGCCTAGATCAGGTGACCTTCCTAGGTCACATTGTATCCAAAGAAGGTATTCAAGTTGATCCATCCAAGATAGAAGCAGTCAGCAACTGGTGTAGACCCAAGAATGCCAGTGAGATCAGAAGCTTCTTAGGCCTGGCAGGATATTACAGAAAATTTGTGGAGGACTTTTCCAGGATAGCCTCTCCACTCACAGCCTTGACCAGAAAGAACAAGAAGTTTGAATGGTCAGATAAATGCGAGCACAGTTTTCTAGAGCTGAAGAAGAGGCTGACCAGTGCTCCCATCCTGACTGTTCCAGAGAGTGACAAGGCCTTTGACATCTACAGTGATGCATCCAAGATGGGCCTTGGAGCTGTCCTCATGGCAAGATGGTAAAGTAATAGCATATGCTCCAGACAGCTCAAGGACTATGAGAAGAATTACCCTACCCACGACCTTGAGCTAGCAGCTGTGGTTTTTGCACTGAAGCTTTGGAGACACTACCTGTATGGAGTGCAGTGCAGGATCTTCACAGACCATCAGAGTTTGAAGTACTTCTTCACTCAGAAGGACCTGAATATGAGGCAGCGCAGGTGGCTAGAGTTGGTCAAAGATTATGACTGTGAAATCCTCTACCACCCAGGTAAAGCTAATAAGGTGGCAGATGCACTGAGCAGAAAATCCTGTGCAGCATTGATGTCCCTATCATCACTGTCTCTACCACTTCAGAAAGAAATAAAAGATTTTGGAGTCGAAGTAATAGTTGGGCAATTTTCTGCATTGACCCTAGAGTCAACCCTGCTTAAGGATATACAAGAAAAGCAAAGTCAAGACCCAGAAATCCAGAAGATCAAGCAGGGGATCCAAGAGGCAGAAAATTCAGAGTTTCGAGTATCAGATAGTGGCATCCTCTATTTTGGAGACCGCCTTTGCGTCCCCAATAATGAGGAACTAAGAAAGAATATTTTAGAAGAAGCCCACAGTACCCCGTACTCTATGCATCCTGGTTCTACTAAGATGTATCAAGATTTAAAGAAAGGATTCTGGTGGTCTGGACTCAAGCGAGACGTGGCCAGATATATCAGTACCTGCTTGACCTGCCAGAGGGTCAAAGCAGAACACCAGAGACCAGGAGGAGTTCTACAGCCACTTCCCATTCCAGAGTGGAAGTGGGAAGAAATATCCATGGACTTTATCACAGGTCTTCCAAGAACCACCCATGGACATGATGCAATCTGGGTGATAGTGGACAGGTTGACCAAGTCTGCCCACTTCCTAGCCATCAAGTTATCGCATTCGGTAGAGCAGTTAGCACAACTGTACGTGAAAGAAGTGATCAGGCTTCACGGAGTTCCGAAGACGATCGTGTCTGACAGAGATGGGCGATTCACCTCCCATTTTTGGAAGTGTGTTCAGGACGCCCTAGGCACCAGACTTCAGTTCAGTACAGCTTTCCATCCCCAGACAGATGGACAAACAGAGAGAGTAAATCAGATTTTAGAAGACATGCTCAGGGCTTGTGCATTGGACTTTAAAGGTAGTTGGTGCAAATTTCTGTGCTTAGCTGAGTTTGCCTACAACAATAGCTATCAGGCCACCATCAGGATGGCACCTTATGAAGCACTATATGGCAGGAAATGCAGATCACCCATATGTTGGCAAGAAGCTGGTGAGAAGAAAGAGATGGAGTCAGGACTAGGCAGCCAGACTGAGCTTATAGATAAGACCACTCAGGCTATCCAGACGATCCGCCAGAGGATTGAGACTGCCCAGAGTAGACAGAAAAGTTATGCTGACACACGCCGTAGGCCACTTGAATTCCAAGTTGGAGATTTAGTATTTCTCAAGGTCGCTCCGATGAAGGGAGTGATGAGATTTGGCAAAAAGGGCAAGCTGAGTCCTCGCTACATAGGACCCTACAAGATTATAAAGAGAGTTGGGAAAGTAGCCTATGAGCTGGACTTGCCAGAGGATATGTCAGCTATCCACAGTACATTTCATGTCTCTATGCTAAAGAAGTGTATTCACGACCCTAGCCAAGTGATTCAGCCTCAGTCAGTACAGATCCAAGAAGATCTTAGCTATGAGAGTAGACCGACACAGATAGTGGACAAAGCAGTTAAAAGATTAAGAAATAAAGAAGTGCCACTAGTGAAGGTCATCTGGCAGAATCAAAAGCATGAAGAGGCTACTTGGGAACGTGAGGACCGCATGAGAGAAAGATATCCAGAATTATTCTAAGTTCGAGGACGAACTTTTTATAAGGTATGGGGGATTGTAACGCCCCAAAATTCCCATTTTTAGTTCTTAAAGTCCTTAGAATTATTTAAAAATGGTTTAGAAATATTCTAGATATTTTTAGGGATTTTTAGAATATTTTTATGGAATTTTCCGAGTCCGTTTAGTATTTTTAAAAAAGGAAAAACGTTTAAGGGCAGCAGGGGGTTCAAACCCGCAACCACCACGAGACCAGGCGCGAGCGCGACCGGCTGGGCTAGGGTATCAAGCACAACAAAAGGTGGAGAGAAATAAATTTATGAAGTAGTTACGCTTTTTTCATTAAGATAGTATAAATAGATGATTAAAGAGAGGAAATTGGATGTTTTGGTTTTCTTTTCCCCACCCTAGCCGCGCGACGCCCAAACCCTCACGCCGACCCCTCTTCCTCCTCTCTTGGGCGAAAACCACACCAAGCACCAAGACCTCCTCTCCTCTCTTCCAAAGGGCGCCGGCCAAGGAGGGATCAAGGAGAGCGGAGCGTCGTGTTCGTCTCGACGAGGAGAACACGTAGGCGCGGACGGTTCGTAGAGATTTCAAGCTTCTCCCGAGCCCTAGACGTCAATTTTGGTTGTAAGTTCAAGAAAACCAAAGTAAGTACTGCTCACCTGCAGTAAGAGGCGGTTTTTCCGCAAGAATTTCCCTTAAAAGTTTTTAAAAGAGATATTTACTTCTTGTTAAGATTTTTGCATGTGATCTTAGTTCATTATATGCTTATATATTTTATTGAGTGCCCTATATGAGGTTAGGGTCCAAGAAAAGCTATGAGAAAAGAAAAGAGAAGATAAAGATAAGAAAAGAAAAGGCCAAGGTCTTAAGAAATCCCCAAAAGTCAAGACTTAGGGATTTTAGCACGCAAGGTGCTCGAGAAAATGCCAAGGCATTTACAGATAAGAAAGAAAAGAAAGAAAAGCTATTTTATTTTCTAAGGCCAGTACCCGGCGTCCAAGGGCGTCGTTAAAGAAATCCAGGTGTCCAATTCCAAGGTCTTGGCCCTGGTAGACCAAGGTCTGCTCTATTAGGATTGGTGGCTCGCTACCCCAACCTTTTAGGGAACGCGCATGAGATGGTACTTACGTCTTCAGTGGATCCAAGTGATTATTATTTTCAAGTATATGCTTTAGCAAAGTTTTCTAAAGTTTCAGAAAGTTTTCAAAGAGTTAAAGAAAGACTTTAAGTTAAAGAATTGCTAAAGTTTCAAGTTAAGCCAAGAAAAGTGAGTTGAGATTTATTAATGCTTGAGTATGCATGTTTTGAGTTACACATGTTCTTAGTTTTCTTTCAAGCATATAAGTATCTCATATGATTTTCATATTGTTCAAGAAGCATGTTTGCACATTTCGAGATTTTGTGAGCTAGATAGTACTTACTAAGCTTTTTGCTTACTAGTTGCATTTCCTCTTACTGCAGATAAAGGTAAAGGCAAGCAATTCTGAAGGAAGGCGATGAGGCGGTGCTGAGTAAAGTGTGTGTGGTGGCTGATTTTGGAGAGATCCTTGAGACGAGACAATTTAGTTATTTGAATAATGTTTTAGTTTATTCAAATTTCAAGTTCTTGCTTTATGGAGTTTAGCGAACATTTAAGCTTTGGATAGTTTTACATGCTCAATTTCTTAGAGTAAAGATTCCATGTCATTTCATTTAGCATACATATCCTTATGATTGCATTGGATGAGTAGAAGTGTGAGTAGTTTGAAATATTGATACTTTGTTAGAGAAATAGATGCATGTGCCAAGATAGTATTAATTTCCCTTTGAATCAAGTTTTTGTTTATGAAACTGATATAGAGTATAGAAATGATGTCGTAGTTTGATATGGCTCGAAATTGAAGGAATGGTGGACTTGGAAAGCAAGGGCCGAAACCTGTAAAACTGATTACAGGCGTACCAGTCGACTGCCACGTCACCAGTCGACTGGTAAAGGCAGTTTAAGAAGGGTAAGGCTGTTTTCAACAGGTATTAGCTATGGGATTTGAGAAGAAAGTATGACATGATATTATTATACATGATTGCTTAAGTTAGAATATAATTGTTAGCAGAATTTAAAAGAAAAAAAACAAGATTTCCGCAATTTTCTTTAGTCATGTATAAAAGTTGAGAAGTAGAGAAAAGTAACGATCCGTCTAAAGACAGTAAGAATGCGGGTCGCTACAAAATGTCTCTTTATAATCAATACCATCTTGTTGAGTGTATCCTTTAGCAACAAGTCTAGCTTTATATCGTTCAATATTACCATTCGAGTCACGCTTGGTCTTAAAGATCCATTTGCATCCAACTCATTTGGAACCTTTTGGCAATTCAACGATATCCCAAACATTATTTTCATACATGGATTGCAACTCTTCTTTCATTGCTTTAATCCATTTATCTGACTCTAAACTTTCTATGGCTTGTGAAAATGAAACTAGATCTTCATAAATTGCATAATCTAATTCTTGCAAATAAGTTTCATAATCTTTTGAAATAGAACTTTTTCTTATTCTTTGAAATCTTCTCAATGCTATTTCTTGTGACTTATTTGCATCAAATCTTTGTGAGTTAGTTTCTTCAGGGGATATTTCATCATGTAGTTCAGTATTGATAACTGGGACAACTTTTGGAACAATACTGGATGAAGGAATACTTTTGGATGAAGGAATACTTTTAGATAAAGGACTGTTTATCTTAACTTCCTTTATATCCACATTGTGTTGTTCGTTGCTCCCACTAACTTCACCATTCTCAAGGAATTTTGTATTACCAGTTTCTATTATCCTTGGATTATGGTTAAGATAATAAAATATGTACCTTTTAGATTTCTCTGGGTAACCAATAAAGTACCCACTAACTGTTCGAGAATCTAACTTTCTTTCATGTGGATTATAAACTCTTGCTTCCACTAGACAACCCCAAACATGCAAGTGTCTTAAACTAGGTTTCCTATTTGTCCATAACTCAAAAGGAATCTTTGGAATTGCTTTAGTAGGAACCCTATTAAGTAAGTACATTGATGTTTTTAAAGCATACATCCACAATGATTTGAGTAATGATGAATTACTCATCATACTTCTAACCATATCCATTAATGTATGGTTATGCCTTTCTGCCACACCATTTTGTTGAGGTGTGTATGACATAGTATATTGTGCACATATACCATGTTTTTCAAGAAGTTTTGCAAATGAACCTAGATGTTGTCCTATTTCATCATACCTCCCATAGTATTCACCTCCTCTATCCGACCTTACAATTTTCACTTTCTTGTCTAATTGTCTTTCAACCTCATTAATGTAGATTTCAAAAGCATCTACTGCTTGAGATTTTTCTTTAAGCAAATAAACATATCCATAACGTGAAAAATTATCGATAAAAGTGATAAAATATTTTTCTCCACCAAAAGATGAAGTATCAAAAGGACCGCATACATCAGTGTGTATTATTTCAAGAAGCTGAGTGCTTCTTGTGGCTCCATTCTTGTTATGTCTGGTTTGTTTTCCCTTAATACAATCCACACATAAGCCAAGATCAGTAAAATCTAATTTTGGTAGAATTTCATTCTTTACTAATCTTTCTAATCTTTCTTTGGATATATATGATCCAAACGCTTATGTCACAAGAAAGCGGAACTTTCACTAAGCATATTTCGCTTAATTCCAATATTTTGATGCACAATAAGTAAGGATTCAACAAATTTATTATCAAGTTTTAATTTATATAAACCATCATTAAGAATTCCAAAACCAATAAAACTTGAATTCTTATACAAATTAAAACAAGCTTTTCCAAAATTAAAATCAAAACCACAAACATCAAGTTTTGAAAGAGAAATACGATTCTTTGAAATTAAAGGTACAAAAAGAGTCTGTAATAGGTCTAAATGATAACCAGTATCTAAGACCAAACGATAAGTCCCTATGCCTTCAATCGGAGCCTTCATATGATTTCCCATATATAGAAAATTCTCAATTCGGTTTATGGTTTGGATTGTAAGGAATCCCTGCATTGGATACATGAGTAGTAGAACCAGAATCAAGCCACCAAGTATTATGAGGAACTTCAATTAAGTTTGATTCAAAACAAACATAAGTTTTTAATATACCTTTCTTTTCGAACCAAACCTTGTATTTAGGACAATCTTTTTGATAATGCCCTTCTTTCTTACAGAAATGACACTTATCATTATTGTGTTCCTTTTTATCAACCTGAGGAGCTTTAATAGATCTTTTCTTTTTCTTGAAACTTTTGGCTTTAGCTTTTAGTGCTTTACCTGCTCCTTGAATAATGACTTCCCAAATTCTTAAGTCTATTTTCCTCTTGAATGAGTTTGCTTATCAATTCATTAACATTCCACTTTTCCTTAATAGTGTTATAGTTAATTTGAAAAGCACCGGCCATATTCAGGAGGCAATGAGTTCAAAATAAACTGAACCAAGAAGGAGTCATCCACAGCCATTCCTAAAGTTTTTAATCTTGCTGTAATATTAGTCATCTCAATGGTATGCTCTTGCATACTACATGATCTATTAAACTTTATAGTCGTGAGTTGTGCCATTAATGTACCAGCGAGTGACTTATCAGCAGAACGAAAATGTTCTTCCACAAACTTTAAATATTCCTTTGCATTTTCTGTTTGTGGAATGGTAGTCTTAATGTTGTTTGCGATAGTCATTCGCATAAACATAAGGCTTAATCTGTTAGATCGTTCCCATGTTTTATATTTGAACTTCTCTTCCTCACTGCTTGAATCAGTAATTACAGTGGACTTTTTCTTTAGTAGTGCCAAGTCAAGATCTAATACACCTAAATGAAAATTGACTTGTTCACTCCATTCAGAGAAGTTTAAACCATTAAACATGGTAACAGAAGAAGCTTGTGAATGAAGAGAAATTGCTGCAAATTGGACATACAGATTCAGATAAAATATTAGAATATATTGTAATATACCTTTGAGCTAATATTACAATATACTATCCAAAATTAAATGCCTCATATTATTAAGAAACTAAAATCTTCAATCAAATATAAATGTCATCTTTGGATAAACAAAATATATTTGGTTCAAGAATTTTAATTTTCTTCGATTATGTCACTAATCATGAAAATCCATAAATTTAATGATTAATGAATCTCATTTATTTATCATTTTTTTAATAGGAATTTCATAAGTATGATAAATAAATGATTATTTTTATGCATGATATTTAATTATTCTAGTTTGATCAGTTTGGTGATCACAAACTATCTTAATTAATATCAAATTATTATCATGTATTTATATCACAATCATAATCAATATTAATTATCATTAAAGTATGCATGTATATTACAATCATTAATTAAATTCATAAACAATAATAAATTAGTGCATAAATTTATTATGTCATGCTTTATTAAAGATACTAATCAATGTTATATAATAAAAAATTAGTATACATTTGATAAATGAATTTGAATATTCAACGTAATTAATAGAAAAGTTTATTATATGTTTTATATCATTAATGCATATATTAATTTATAATTCATCAAAATTAATTCATATATGAAAACATATAGCTTTCATAACTTTGCTTTGATACTACATGTTAGTTTACATGGTCATTATATTTACTTATGAAACGGATCTTGAAATCTATATATTTCACATACCTGAGCTTGATGAAGAAGCCATTGTAATATAATTATTTTGCATATATGGTTTCTCTCTTCTTTCCTTCTTTTCGAAAGCAATCAATTTTTAATATGATGGACATTAGTATGCTTTCAATTTATAGGCAGAGAGAGGACCAATATATGTTTAACATCTTCATTTCCGTGCATCTATCATGCATCGGTTATAATGATTATTATTATTTGCATACGTTATAAATAATAATTATTATTATTATTATTTGAGGTGAGTTACATTTGATTAGTAACTTTAATTGCATGAAGTTACTTTCGTTTTATTTTATTTTATTAATTTTAAGGCCAAATAATATTAGATAATAATTATTATCTAACAACCGAGCCTCACAATTTTTTCTCCCCTTTGCCCCTTGGCTATTTTAAAGTATTTACTAGTGTAAAAAATATGTTAATATTAATAACTCATTCAAAATTAAAAAAATTATCTATAATAATTATTTAAATTAACATAAAAATCCTAATTTATATATAATAATTATATAAATTATTTATTAATTTATATAATATATATTTATATATTTTAGTTTTTAAATATTCAAAATATAATATATTAAATACTATAGTGTGAATATATATAGCTTATATTTCATTTTAAAATCAAATTTATTTAAAAATTATTTATATTTATAATAATTCAATTTTTATAATTATTTATAAAATTTTAGAATATATATCAAATTTTAAAATTATTTTAATTATTTTATTAAATTTTAATATTTTTTAATTCTTAAAAAAAATTAAAGGTTAATTTTAGAATTATTTTAAATTATATAACTATATATTATATAAATTATCATTATATATATTTTTTAATAAAAATAATAAAATAAAACATTATAATTATATTAATTAATTAACAATTTATTTAATTAGTAATTTATATAATAAAATATTTTTTATTTATTATTAAGTATTTTAATATTTTATATATAATATAATGCTTTTTTGTGACCGGACCGATTTTTTCTCCCCTTCACCCCTTGGAGATTTTTTCTTCCCTTCGTACCTTGTCGATTTTAAAGTATTTATTAGTGTAAAAAATATGTTAATATTACTAGACATTCTACGGTTTTTTTTAAAAAAAAATTATCTATAGTATTTATTTAAATTAACATAAGATTCCTAATTTATATATAATAATAATATAAATAATTTAATAATTTAAATAATTAAATTTATATAATTATAGTTTATAAATATTCTAAATAATATATATTAAATATTATAGTGTGTTTATTTAATGCTTATATTGTATTTTAAATTTAAATTTATTTAAAAATTATATATATTTTTCATAGTTTAATATTTAGAATTATTTATTAATTTTAAAATTATTTTAAATTTTTTTATAAAATTTTAATCTTTTTTAATTTAAAAAATAATTTAATGTTTTATTTGAAAATTATTTTAAATTATATAACTATATATTATGTAAATTATATTTTTTATATATTTTAATAAAAATAATAAAATAAAATATTATAATTATATTAAGTAATTAACATTTATTTAATTAATTATTAATTTATATAATATATTATTCTAATTTATATAATAATTAATTTAAAATTATATATATAATATAATGATTTTAATAAAATCTAACTTTTCCTAACTGATTCTCCACTTCGCGATTTTTTCTCACCGGGCCGATTTTTTCTCCCCTTCACCCACGGCGATTTTTTCTCCTCTTCGCACTTTGTCGATTTTAAAGTATTTACTAGTGCAAAAAATATGTTACTATTACTCTTGGGGCAATCTATGGTCCGAAGTGAACATGTGTTTTGATGTTTGGGCAAATGGTTTAAGTTAGGTTTACCTTTGTGGTTTGATATGTGTGATTGAGTTTGCAGGACTTGATGAGTCGCACATGGAGGATGCAACCGAGGGACGAGAGCCGAGGGAAAAGGACTCCAAGGACAAGCCGGAGGAAGTGGACTTCAAAGGGCATACGTGAAAGATGGCACGGAGGCAAGTTGAGGGCTTGCATGTGCATCTGAGGGACGATAGCCGGTGGAAGAGGACTCCAAGGGGCGAGTCAAGGGAGTGGACTTGAAGGCATACGTGAAGGAGGGTCTTCGGAGTGAGGGAGACTGAATTTGTAAGCTGGGCAGTCGACTGGGGATGGATCAGTCGTCTGCCAGCGAGGAACTCGAACTCACAAAAATATCAGTCGATTGGTCTGGGACCAGTCTGTTGGTCTAAGATGCATCAGTGATATCCTCCTCTAAGTGTTTCAATGTTTGACAATATGCTTAAGTCAGTGATACATTGAAACAAGGATAGGGTAGTCAAGAAAATTGGACCAAAGTGATGAAAAATCCTAGTTAACCTAGGCACTAAGTCCTGATCATGGATTGGGCACTAAGTCCTGGCCGATGGCTGGGCACCTAAGACCTGACCGAGGGTTGGGCACTAAGTCCTGGTTCGTGGAATTGGGCACTAAGTCCTGGCCGAGGGCTGGGCACCTAAGTCATGATGAGTGAAGTTGGGCAATAAGTCATGGTGAGTGAAGCTGGGCAAAAGTCCTGACAAGTGAAGTTAGGCAATAAGTCCTGGTCGTGGATTGGGCTCGAAGTCCTGGTCGTGAGATTGGGCAAATGTCCTGGTGAGTCAAGCTGGGCAAAAGTCCAACCGGATGGGCCGGGTGGCAACCGTCTCCTGAGAGGAGTAGGTGAAAGGCGCGTTCCCAGGGATGGGAACTTACGCATCGGTTCGACCTAGGGTTTCACGGAAATCCGAATTCAGAACCAATTCGCTAAGGCTAAGATTGTATATATGTTTGCCTTGTATTTATATATCTTGCAGGTACCTAAAATTGAATACAAAGCAATCAAACAAATACACAACAGGGCTGAAAACCTGGCTGCTAGGCGCCCCCATTAACCAGGGCGCCTCAATGATACAAGGCACCTCAATCATTCAGGCGCCCTGTATGCCTAGGGTGCCCTGGTTGATAACCTTATCGACTGCTGCGAGTTCGACGCAAAGTTGAGGTTTGACCAGGCTCTATGAGGCGCCTCATTGAACACAGGCGCTCAGTAACAAGCCTATAAAAGGGGCTTCGACCCCTCAACTCAGTACAATAATTCGAAGATCATTCTGAGCCTTCCAAGTGACGACAAAGCGCTAACGACGAAGCTCTACGACCAAGGATGCTCCGGGAGGAAGTGCGCGGCACTTCGGAGTTCCAGATAGGCCGAGTCTTCGACTCTTTCTATTTGGTTTGATTTACTTTCCGTACTTAATTTCTTTAATATTTCTTATTGTAAATCTTGCACTGTAAGACGGGTTTCTCCGCCTCCGGAAAGTTCGGAAAGGAGACCATTAGTAGACGGGCATTTCCCGTCTATGGCCTTGGACGTACTGACCCTGGGGGGTTAGGTACCAAGTAAAAAATCCCGTGTGTAATTTTTTGATCTGTTTTTCGTTCCTTTTTATTTTCCGCTGTGCTACTAACTCTGTGTCCAGAACGAACAAACGAAAGTTTATGCAAGTTTTCGAAAAGTTTTTACGATCGATATTCACCCCCCCTCTATCGACGACACCGGTCCTCACAAGTGGTATCAGAGCCTGGTCGCTCTTCACTGGATTAACAGCCGACGGAGCAAAGACGCCAGGAGTTGAGGGGGACCCAGGGGTGAATCAGGTATATTTTTTTTAAAATGTCAATTTTTAAATTTCATATCACATGCTTTAAGTGCAGGGAGAGAGGACACTATAAAAACTTGTGTCCTACTCGTAAGACTCGGTCTACACCACTGGCGACAAAGGAAGTACTAACACCCAGAGTCCGGTGGGACAAAAGTTATATCAAATGCTTCAAATGCGAAAGTACGGACACTACAAGAATCAGTGTCCGACAAAGGTACGAAAAATCTACGTTCAAAAAGATTTTCAAATTCCTACACTATCTTTTGTAGATAATTTAGATAATTTTTCTGAAAAATTAAACTTTGTGGATGGTCAAATAAATATTTTGCATGACCAATTACAAAATGTAGATAATGGTAAAATATCAGAAATCAACTGTTTAATCCTTTATATTAATTCAATAATTTATAAAATAAATTCTGATAATATTAGATCTGAAAATTTTAATGATAATCTCGAAATTAGATTTGAAAATTTTAATGATTATTCTGAAATTAGATTTGAAATTTTTAATGATAACCGTGAAAATTTAGAAATTAACCTTGAAAATTTAGAAATTAACTCTGAAAATATTGATGATATTTCTGAGGATAAGGATAATTTTATGGAAGATATGTTGGTGCAAGGTGCATCAATGATGTTCTCCTTTAAGTGTTTTAATGTTTGACAATACACTTAAGTCAGTGATACATTGAACAGACAAAGGGGAGTAAAGGAGGAGTAACCTAAGTGGAAGAAAAGTCCTAATTAACCTAGGTACTAAGACCTGGTGAGTGAAGCTGGGCACTAAGACTTGCTCGGAAGGTGGGCACTAAGTCCTGGTCGAGGACTGGGCAAGAAGACCTGGCCGAGGGTTGGGCACCGAAGTCCTGGTTCGGGGAATTGGGCAAGAAGACCTGGCCGAGGTTTGGGCACCGAAGTCCTGGTTCGGGGAATTGGGCACGAAGACCTGGCCGAGGGTTGGGCACCTAAGTCCTGGACCTAGGGTTTGGGCACGAAGTCTTGGTCCGAGGGACTGAGTAACTTAGTTGAGCGATGACTAAGGATAGAAGTAGAGACGGGTCAGGGTTCGGGTGTCTCGAGGTCCGGAAGTATCGAAAGCTAAGCAAAAGTCCACCCGAAGGACTGAGTGGCAACCGTCTCCTGAAAGGAGTAGGTGAAAGGCGCGTTCTCGGGGGTGGGAACTTGCGTCGGTTTGACCTAGGGTTTCGTGGAAATCCAAAGTCCGAACCAAGTCCTTAAGGCTAATATTGTATGTATATTTGCTTTGTGTTTGTGTATCTTGCAAGTACCAAGAACCGGAGACAAAGCAGGTAACTAAGCTGGAAGCTCTGAAGCCAGGCGCCCCCATCAGTGGGGGTGCCCCCATTGATGGGGGCGCCCAAACTAAAGAAGGAAAAAGCAGCTTTCGTGTGGTAAGCAGAATAGGCCTCAAGCGGGGCGCCCGGGAGGTCCGGGGCGCCCGGGTTCAAAGCTGTTTTGCTGCTGCGAGTTCGAAGCAGGAGATTAGCGTTGACTAGGTTCAAGCTAGGTACCCAGGAGGTCCGGGGTGCCCTGGACAAAGGTTTTATCAGCCGCGGCGAGGTCGGCGCAGGGATAAGATTTGACCGGGTTTATAGGGGCGCCCCCAACGTCCAGGGCGCCCGTATGAAGCCTATATAAGGGGCTTCGACCCCTTTGCTTCGAACACAACTGCTAAGAGCGATTCTGATCATTCTGACCGACGACAACGCATTAAAGACGAGGCTCTACGACTGGGAGGCTCCAGGAGGAAGTGCGCGGCACTTCGGAGGTCCAGATCAGTCGAGTTTCAAATTCTTGTTCGGTTTGCTTTTATTTGTTCCGTACATAACTTTCAATATTTTTGCTTGTAACTATACACTGTAAGACGGGTTTTCTCCGCCTCCGGAAATTCTGGAAAGGAGACCAATAGTAGACTCACGCCGAGTACATAGGCCTTGGACGTACTGACCCTGGGGGGTTGGGAACCAAGTAAATAAATCCCGCTATGTCCTTGTGTTCTTTCTATTTTATTTTCCGCTGCACTAACGCTCTGAGTCCAGTACGAACTAAAGTCTTACGAAGTTTGCGAGAATTTTCAACGGTCGATATTCAGCCCCCCCTCTATCGACGGCACCGGTCCTACAAGTGGTATCAGAGCCAGGCCGCTCTTCACCGGACTAACCGCCGACGGAGCAACGACGCCAGGAGTTGAGGGGGAGCCCAGGGGTGAATTAGGTACAATTTTTTAATGTCCATTTTTAAGTTACATGCTATATGCTTCACATGCAGGGAGAGATGGCACTTCAAAAATCAGTGCCCTACTCGTAAGACTTGGTCTACACCACTGGCGGCAAAGGAAGCACCAGCGCCAGGAGTCCGGAAAAATAAGGATCACGTACAATGCTTCAAGTGCGGAAAATACGGACACTACAAGAACAAATGTCCGACAAAGGTACGTAAAATTTACGTTCCGAAAAGTTTCACAATTCCTACACTGTCTCATGATAATTTAGTTAATTTTTATGATAAATTAGATTTACTGAATAGTAACATTAATATTTTGCATGTCAAATTAGAAAGTGCAGATATGATTAAAATATCAGAAATTAATTATTTAATTCAGAACATTAATTCAGTAATCTCTAGAATAAATTATCATAACTTTAATTCTGATAATTTTAAACTTAATTCTGATAATTTTGATTCGGATAAATTTAATCCTAAGGATAAATCCGAATTCAAATTTGAAAATCCTAAGGATAAATCCGAATTCAAATTTGAAAATCCTAAGGATAATTCTAAATTTGAAAATTCATTAGATAATTATAAATTCAAACTTGAAAATCCGTTGTATAACTCTAAATTCGAATTTGAAAATTCTAAAGATAACTCTGAAGTTAGTGAAGTTAATTCTGAAGATAATCCTGAAATTATTTTTGAGGATAAAAATGATTTTATTAAAAATCTGGAGGATAATTTTGAAGATAAAATTCTCCTAGATAACAACTTAATTATAGATAATCTTGAAAATTTTTACAAAACTTTAACTAGTAGCCTAAATTACTCCTCCTACGTAGGATACTAAAAGATGTAATTTTGAGGATGAGGAGGATATGGAACTATCTATGATAAAGGTCATAGTAAATAAAGTTCATAAAGGTTCAAACAAATCCGAATTGTTAGAAAAACTTGAAAAGATAGATAAAAAGGAGTCAAGAAATTTTCGAAATAATGAAAATTCTGAACTTAAACCCACAACTATTAATCAATCATTTCAACCTTAATTATTCAAATCTTAACTTAAATCTAAACTAAATTAAATTGAATTAAATTAAATAAATTAAATTAAATTAAATTAAATTCAAATTAAACTAAATTCAAATTAAATTCAAATTAAACTAAATTGAAATTAATTCCAAATTAAATTAAATTCAAATTAATTCAAATTAATTCCAAATTAAATTAATTCAAATTAAATCCAAATTAAATTAATTCAAATTAATTAAATCTTAATTATTCAAATTCAAATTAATTAAATCTTAATTATTCAAATTCAAATTAATTAAATATTATTTATTCAAGTTCAAATTAATTAAATCTTAATTATTCAAATTCAAATTAATTAAATCTTAATTATTCAAACTCAAATTAATTAAATCTTAATTATTCAAATTCAAATTAATAAATCTTAATTATTCAAATTCAAATTAGTTAAATCTTAATTATTCAAACTCAAATTAGTTAAATCTTAATTATTCAAATTCAAATTAATTAAATCTTAATTATTCAAATTCAAATTAATTAAATCTTAATTAAGTCAATTAAATTCAACTAAATCCTAATTAAGTCAATTAAATTCAAATTAAATCTTAATTAATTTAAACTTAAATTAATTCAAATTAATCCTAATTAATTCGAACTTAAATTAATTCAAATTAAATTAACTCAAACTTAAATTAATTCAATCTAAATTAATTCAAACTTAAATTAATATAATTAAATCTCAATTAATTAATTAATTTCTAATTAAGTTAACTTTAATTAATTCTTAATTCAACCAAATATTAAATAAACCCGAACTAAACTAAAATCTTACCCAAACCGCAACAATTAATTAAATAAAATTAAATATATCAAAGTGGGTTGACATATTTGCCGGTTCACACGACATGTATCAAATCGGGAATTTGATACATCTTTAGAAACGTAATTAAAATTGTCACGCCCCGAGACCCAGGAGTCGCTGGTCCAATATAAAATCGGACAGCACCTCCCTTGTCCGGCGGACAATTTACACATACATACACACACGCAGATAATAAATTTGGCCTCAGGCCTCCAAAATAGATAAACACAACATAAAAGCACAAGACAACTAAGTAAATCATACCTGACTGCGGACCGGTCCGACTTACGACGAAATAACCAATACAAAAAAACCCCTCAGGGCACACGACACATATGACATATACAAATCGCTAAAAGGAATGTAAAACAATGCCCTACAAAGTACGAAACAAAATCCTGCGGTCGCGATGGGTAGGGACTGGCTGCTGGGCTCTTTTGGCGACTCTAAGTACCTCAACTTGAAATAAAAATCATATGGCAACGGTGTGAGTCCATAAACTCAGCGAATACCCAGCAGATATGCATAGTACGTTACAATAACAATAAGAGTCTACGCTAATACAGTCTCCTATAAACAAGCGGAAAGGGGTATACTGAAGATACTAAATACAAGTACATACCTGAATCCATCTATCCTGCAAAGGGTGAAACCAAGCCCTATGGAATAAGTATAACATACAATCCAAGGTAAACAGGTATCCAGTATATGCATGTCAATCAAGTGCAGAAATCAAGTGCAGCAAACAATGCACGATGCAAAATATGCACATGGTGCAATGACATGTGTCACCCCTGACACCAATCAGATCATCGTCCACCTGTCATAAATGGACGTCCGAAAGGGTAGAGCTATGACAACTGTACGCACCCTGCTATCACTGCTCCTGAGTGACCGAGTGGACAGGATGCTGGCGGAGGTCCCTCTCCTACCCCAAGCAATGGGGGAGTCTAGCTCTCATCTTCTCGTGTCTCAGGACGAGAAGGGATCCCTAGCTGCTACCATGCCCGAAACCACCCTCCAAATCATGGCCGAACGGAGCAATACAGGGCAAATGCACACACCCTATGGTAGCCACTATCCCTGAGTGGATGTGTGTGCATATCCTCATGTAACTGACAACGGGCTCAGACTACATAGGAGCCGATGATCGTCAGCATGCAACAATGCAAGGATGGTGCATGACATACTTCCATACAACAACCACCAAGTCCTCATCTATCCCTAATGTATAGGTATAGGTCCGAATCCTATAACAAAGAATACAAGTACCCTAATAGGTATACTGACAAAATAACCAATGATCCATCAATGTCACATGCAAGGGAACAGATCTCTACATCTACGCATATATAACTATATACATGGCAACTATTGAGACTGTATGAAGCGGAAAGGAAATAACCTCAAGGATAAGCAACCGATATCAAATACAGGTATACTAAGACAGATAAGCATACAATCTTACTGTTATCTATAACAGACAATGCATAGCAATATGACTATATCTAAAAGATAAGTCAAAGGGTACCCGCCTCAAATGAAGAATCCGTATATGTAGAGAACCTCCGGTCCAATAATCAGCAACCAATCAGTGTCTTGTATCAAGGATATAGTTTTAGCTGTCACAATAATTATTAAGCAGCTAAACCAATTCCTACACCGTATTAGGATTAACTTAACCCTCTCATCCAATAAAACCCTCATCAACAATCTACCATCATTGAAAATACTCTACTGATCAAAAAGCACCTCACCTCATCCAACTATAAATCTACCCAGAACCCATGAAGAAATTAAATAATAATCCATCACCAAGTCAAATAACCAACTCACAAACCCACGGCACATGCTCATCCAAAAACCGAACTGAGCATATTCAATCTAAAAAGTCAGATCAACAATTACCTAAAGCCAAAACCGAATCAATATTCGCTTCGAAATTCATCCATATCATAATCTAAACAATCCATAACCAAATCCATTCAATGATATATTTAACACAAAACCGATCCTTCTAAAATCAAAGAAGACCAAAACTGATGGAAAGGATTCCAGTTCGAAATCCAAACCAAACTCTACACATTCAGAATTCACCTCCAAATTATACAACAGCTAATCCAAAACAAAAACCACCTCCAAGAACAACTCCAATCAAACGCACAAACCATGGCAGATCACATTCAAACCCAACCGAATTCAAGATCTATACTAATAGCATCAAATTACCCTTACCTTGATTTGGCAGCGGTTCTTCGCTCAAATTCAAGTGCAGCCGAGATCGCTGGAAACAGAACCTCCAGATCCAAGCCAACAACTCCCTCGACTTAGATCCAATAGCTCAGCTCTACATCAAGATCAGAACTCGAGATTTGGCTCTCTTGGAACAAAACACAAACACCTATGAGGCACGATCCAAACACCTAGATCTCAAGAACAAACTTTGATCCAGGAAAATTCGAAGCTAGAATCCCTACCTGAGATCTCTGTCCCCAATCGTGATGCCACCTCCATGGCCATCGCATGATCACTTCAATCGAAGGGCAAGAGGAGAAGAGGAGGGGCGTCAGTGATCTGAGATCGGAAGGAAGAGAGGAAGATCAAATCGGGCAAAGGGTTTCGCCCGTGCTTGGCTGCGATTAGGGCAGATGAAGAGAGGAAGGAGTCGACGTGCGTTGGCTTGGCAGCGGGCGAAGAAGAGCGAAGAAGGATTGGGCGGCTAGGGCACGCGAAGGGGAAGGGTAGGCGTCGGTGCAACTACGGGCGTCTGCGAATGAAGAGGAGAAAAAGGAAATTATAAAGGAAAGGGACTTTTACAAAAAAGTCCCTCCATTTTCTCAAATTCACACTCTGCCCTTAGGGTAAGGATTTTAACCCTTTAACCCTCCCACATATTATAATTCACCTCCATAAATCTCTAAGGTTAGATTATTTACCCTTTCGTAATTTAAGAGTTTACCTGTAAACCCTTGATATGTTTAAGTTTTTACAATAAAGCCCCTTGGGCTCCTCCCGTAGGGCCGAAAACCCTAGACTCTATCCGGAAAAATCCCGAAAAATTTTCTGGTCCGAATTTTTGAATTGTCGTATTTTACAAAAATGCTTTGGACTTGTTTGACTCATGCATAATTGTCATGCCATGCATTTGCTAATTCTTTTAAATATATGACATGTCATTCATATTTAAGTTTTATGCATAATTTAGAATGGCTATACGAAAAAGAATAATTGAAACTTGATCAACCTAGTATTGGGTGGAGGTGAGATGATAGTAGTTAGGGAAGCCATCTTGGCGGAACTAGCCGAAGCTACCGATCCATGACCCAAACTAGTTAGACCAAAATCTTTCAAGGAGTAACTTGAAAATGAATTTTCAATAAAAGGCTTTGTCAAGGAAAGGGTTGATGATCCAATAAGACTACGGCCAAAGAAGGCCTAGTGCCTCCCTAAGACCTGAAAGCCGATTATTGAAAACCAAATTCACTTTATTATTGTCAAATTTGAATCTAACACAAGCTTCAATTAAATCTTAGAGTTAATAATAAATTAAGAAAAATGATTCAAGCATCTCACAATACACCTATAAGGCAACCATGCTTGTTGTATTGATACATCTAAAATGGGTGAGATGTTAAGGACCAATGAATTGAAAAATATTTTTTCAAAATTATTTTCAAAATTGTTAGAATATTTTTCTAAAATATATTTTCAAAATAGTGCTTCAACATAATAATGTTTTTATGGAATTCATGCTTGTCTGATTGATTATACATATTATATATTTTTTCAAAAGTATATCTTTTCAAAAATTGTTTGACTCACTCAATTAGACACAAGCCTCTTAGGACAACACTAAAGTTCCTTAAGGCACTTAGATAGAGTCAAATGATGTTGGGTACAGGGGGAGTGTTTCGCTCTGTTAAATTTTTTTTAAAAGACTTTTCGAAAATTGTGCCTTAATTTCTATCACATACGTTTTCAAAAAGACTTATACTTTAAAAATTATCTTCTTTCCAAATTGTGATTTCAAAATCTATCTTCCTAAAAATTGGTATTCATTTGATTTTGATAAACCCTAAAGACACAGAGGAAGGCCCACTTCATGATCTATAAGGACTCCTAGGATGTGTCAGATTTAGGGGGAGTCTGAGTCAAACTTCAGACAAGTTTTAAATTATTTATGTCAAAAATTATTAGATTATTCTTTTGATCTGAATCAAACCTTAAGACTCAGAGGAAGAGTACTTGTGGTCAACAAGCTTCCCAGGATTGAGTCAAGTTTAGGGGGAGATCAAATTAAAAGAATTATTTAATAACATGTTTTCATATCTTCAAAATCTTGCTAAAAATCTAAGTCTTTCAAAATACTATTCTTCTATTTGTCAGAATTTGTGTGACTTATGAAATTATTTTTGAAATAATGTTTACTTGGGTCGGAGAATTTCCAGGACACTTAGGAAATGTCCTTGTAGTCAACAAGATTTCCTAGGATGGTATCAGACTGGGAGATAAATCAAGTCAAGTAAAATATTAGATCATCAAAAATTCACACATTTTTCAAAATGTACTAGCATATATTTTGAAAAGTACTATCATCTATTATCAAAATTCTGTTTTACAAATAATAATAATAATATTTACTTGAGTTTGAAAATTTTTCAGGACACTTAAGAAAATGTCCTTGTAATTAACAAGGTTTCCTAGGATTGTGTCAGATTGGAAAAGAAACCGAGTCAAGTAAAATATTATGTTTTCAAAGTCTAATCTTTTTCAAAAGTACTTAATTTTGCAAAAATTCAATGTATTTTTCAAAAGTACTTAATTTTTAAAAATATATATATTTTTTTTAAAAAAAGTACTTGCATTTTTTATAATAATTTTCAAAGTACTTGTACTTTTCAAAGCGCATAGCATTTTTCAAAATTATGCATTTTAAAAATGCAATATATCATTCAAAATACAATGCTTTTAAAAATTTGTACTAAGTATTTTATAAAAAGAACCAAAGGTTTTCATTGTTGGTGCAAATATCTATTTTTGGTCTTTTTGATGTATGACAAAGGGGGAGAGGTGTGCTTAAGTTAGAAAAAAAAAATTTCTCTCCCAAAGATCAAAAATGTAGTTTCAAAACTTATATCATTTTTTGTATTTTTTTTCCAAGAATAGTAAGTTAGTCTCTTCAGCCAATCTAACTTAAGATATTGTCAAACATTAAAAAGGGGGAGTTGTTGATGCAAGGTGCATCAATGATGTTCTCCTTTAAGTGTTTTAATGTTTGACAATACACTTAAGTCAGTGATACATTGAACAGACAAAGGGGAGCAAAGGAGGAGTAACCTAAGTGGAAGAAAAGTCCTAATTAACTTAGGCACTAAGACCTGGTGAGTGAAGCTGGGCACTAAGACCTGCTCGAAAGGTGGGCACTAAGTCCTGGTCGAGGACTGGGCAAGAAGACCTGGCCGAGGGTTGGGCACCGAAGTCCTGGTTCGGGGAATTGGGCAAGAAGACCTGGCCGAGGGTTGGGCACCGAAGTCCTGGTTCGGGGAATTGGGCACGAAGACCTGGCCGAGGGTTGGGCACCTAAATCCTGGACCTATGGTTTGGGCACGAAGTCTTGGTCTGAGGGACTGAGCAACTTAGCTGAGCAATGACTAAGGATAGAAGTAGAGACGGGTCAGGGTTTGAGCGTCTCGAGGTCCGGAAGTATCGGAAGCTAAGCAAAAGTCCACCCGAAGGACTGAGTGGCAACCGTCTCCTGAAAGGAGTAGGTGAAAGGCGCGTTCTCGGGGGTGGGAACTTGCGTCGGTTTGACCTAGGGTTTCGTAGAAATTTGAAGTTCGATCCAAGTCCTTAAGGCTAATATTGTATGTATATTTGCTTTGTGTTTGTGTATCTTGCAGGTACCAAGAACCAGAGACAAAGCAGGTAACTAAGCTGGAAGCTCTGAAGCCAGGCGCCCCCATGCATGCATTCAGGGTGCCCCCATTGATGGGGGCGCCCAAACCAAAGAAGGAAAAAGTAGTTTTCGTGTGGTAAGCAGAATAGGCCTCAAGCGGGGCGCCCGGGAGGTCCGGGGCGCCCGGGTTCAAAGCTGTTTTGCTGCTGCGAGTTCGAAGCAGGAGATTAGCGTTGACTGGGTTCAAGCTAGGTGCCCAGGAGGTCCGAGGTGCCCTGGTCAGAGGTTTTATCAGCCGCGGCGAGGTCGGCACGGGGATAAGATTTGACCGGGTTTATAGGGGCGCCCCCAACGTCCAGGGTGCCCGTATGAAGCCTATATAAGGGGCTTCGACCCCTCTGCTTCGAACACAACTGCTAAGAGCAATTCTGATCATTCTGACCAATGACAATGCACTAAAGATGAGGCTCTACGATCGGGAGGCTCCAAGAGGAAGTGCGCGGCACTTCGGAGGTCCAGATCGGCCGAGTTTCAGATTCTTGTTCGGTTTGCTTTTATTTGTTCCGTACATAACTTTCAATATTGTTGCTTGTAACTATACACTGTAAGACGGGTTTTCTCCGCCTCCGGAAATTCCGGAAAGGAGACCAATAGTGGACTCACGCCGAGTACATAGGCCTTGGACGTACTGACCCTAGGGGGTTGGGAACCAAGTAAATAAATCCTGCTGTGTCCTTGTGTTCTTTCTATTTTATTTTCCGCTGCACTAACGCTCTGAGTCCAGTACGAACTAAAGTCTTACGAAGTTTGTGAGAATTTTCAATGGTCAATATTCACCCCCCCCTCTATCGACGGCACCGGTCCTACAAGATATTTCTGAGGATAAGGATAATTTTTCTAAGGATAATGACGATATTTTTGAAAATAGTGGAGATGAAATCTTTTTAGATAATAATTTAATTATTTTCTTGGATAATCCTGAAAACAATTATAAAATATTAATTAGCAGCCCTGAAAATTACTCCACCTACTATGAAGATGTAAGAGGATATGATTTTGATAATGAGGATGAGGAAGAAGGTGAATTTTCTATTATCAAGGTTACCGTTAATAAAATTTACAAAAATTCAAACAAATAAGAATTGTTAAAAAACTTGAATAATTAAATAAAAAAGAAATAGTCAATAAATTAGATATTTTTGAAATAATAAAAATGATGAAATTAAACCCACAATATTTAATTAACCCAGAAATTTTGAAACTTAAATCAAATTAAATCTTAATCAACCTTTACCTTAATTTAATTATTTCAACCTCAAATTAAATCTTAAATAATTTTAACCTTAATTAATTTAATCCTTAAATTAAACCTTAATTAATTTAATCCCTAATTAAACCTTTATTAATTTAACTCTAATTAAACCTTAATTAATTTAAATCCAATTAATAATTAATTTAATTTTTCCCCCTCAATTAATTCTTAATTAATTCAACTTCAATTAGTTATTAGTTAATTTAACTTTAATTAATTCTTAATTAATTTAAATTTAATTAATCCTTAATCAATTTAACTTTAATTAATTCTTAATTAATTCAACTTTAACTTCAATTAATTCTTAATTAGTTTAATATCAATTAACTTAAATCCAATTAATTCTTAAATAACTTAAACTCGAACTAAATAAAATCTTATCCAAACTACAACAATTAATTTAATAAAATTAAATATGTCAAAGTGGATTGGCATATTCGCAGGTTCATATGACATGTATCAAATCAGGAATTTGATACATTATTATAAGCTTAAGTAAAATGATCTGAATTGTTTGACTCATGCATAACTGTCATGTCATGCATCTGCTATTTTTTAAATATATGTCATGTCATTCATGTTTAATTTTATGCATGATTTAGAACAGTTATAGGAAAAAGACTAGTTGAAACTTGAACAACCTAGTATTAGGTAGAGGTGAGATGATAGTACGTTAGGGAAGCCTTCTAATAAGGTCAAGTGAGGTAAGACGTACCCTACTTGGTCTGTTTAGTCTGGTGGAACTAGCCGAAGCTACCGATCCAAAACCTATGCTAGTTAGACCAAAATTTTTCAAGAAGTAATTTGAAAATGAACTTTCGATAAAAGGCTTTGTCAAGGAAAGGGTTGTTGCTCCAATAAGGCTACGGCCAAAGAAGGCCTCTGTGTCTTGCCAAGACCTGGAAGCCAATTATCGAAACTCAAATCCACTTTACTATTTGATAAATTTGAATCTAACACAAGTTTTAATTAAATCTTAGATGTAAATTCAAAGAAAAATTATTCAAGCATCTCACAATACACCCATAAGGCAATCATGCTTGCTTGTACCGAGACATTTAAAATGGGTGAGATGTTAAGGACTAATAAATTAAATGATGCTTTTCAAAAATGGGTTTCCAAACTTCTTAGAATATTTTTCTAAAAATCTATTTTCAAAATAATGCTTTAACATAATAATGTTTTATGGATTTCATGTTTGTCTGAGTGCTTATATATTATACATTTTCAAAATTATATCTTTTTGAAAAGTTATTTGACCTACACAATTAGACACAAGCCTCTTAGGTCAACACTAAAGTCCCTTAAGACACTTAGATAGAGTCAAACGGTGTTGGATACAGGGAGAGTGTCTTATTCTTTTAAAAGATTTTTTTTTGGTTTTTCGAAAATCGTGCTTGAAAAATTATTATCACTTATGTTTATCGAAAAAGGTTTATGCTTTAAAATTATCATCATTCTAAATTGTATTTTCGAAAATTGTCTCTTTGAGAATTACCACACTCAAAATGTCGTTCACTCTTTTGATTTTAATAAACCCTAAAGACACAGAGGAGGTCTACTTCATGATCTATAAGGACTCCTAGGATGTGTCAAATTTAAGGGGAGTCTAAATCAAAAAGAAATTATTTCTAACAAATAATTTTTCAAAATTATTAGATAGTTCTTATTATTTGAATCAAACCTTAAGACTCAGAGGAAGATCGCTTGTAGTCAACAAGCTTCCTAGGACTGAGTCAAGTTTAGGGGAGGTCAAATTAAAAGAATCATTTAATAACAAAATAATATGTTTGCATGCACTGTATTTTTAAAATCCTTTCAAAAACATAAGTATTTTTTATTACTTTAATTTTTTTTATTTTTTTAATACTTTTGGAAATAATACTTACTTGAATCTGGAGAATTTTTCCAGGACACTTAGGAAAATGTCCTTATAGTTAACAAGGTTTTCTAGGATTGTGTCAGACTGGAAAAGCAACCAAGTCAAGTAAAGTACTAGTGTTTTCAAAGTACTTATATTTTTCAAAAATTGCATAATATTTTTCAAAGTACCTATATTTTTCAAAAATTGCATAATATTTTTCAAAGTAGTTATATTTTTCAAAAATTACATAATATTTTTCAAAAGTACTTATATTTTTCAAAAATTGCATAATATTTTTCAAAAGTACCTAGAGTTTTAAAAAATTGCATAATATTTTTTAAAAGTACTTATATTTTTCAAAAATTGTATAATATTTTTCAAAAGTACTTATATTTTTAAAAAATTGTATAATATTTATCAAAAGGACCTATATTTTTTCAAAAAGTACTTATATTTTTCAAAAAACTCAATACATTTTTCAAAAATACTTGTATTTTTCAAAAATGCTAATATTTTTCTAAAGTGCACCATATTTTCCAAAATATAAATTTTTGTGCAAGACATGTATTTGTTAGGGGTTGCAAGGGTGCAAACTTAGTCCCACATTGAGAAACACATGGAAAGATCATAGGTTTATAAGGAATATGGTATCTCCATTGGCATGAGGCCTTTTGGGAGAGCCCAAGAGCAAAACCATGAGGGCTTAGGCCCAAAGTGGATAATATCATGCCATTATGGAGATATCCTAATTCCTTTTGGTCCTAACAATTGGTATCAGAGCCATGTTGCTCTTCATGATCCAGATCTAATCATGTGCGTTAAGCCTTAAATAAAGGATGTGTGGGCTCCTGTGTCTTAATAAAGAGGATCAGTTCTAGTTGCGGCTAGGTGGTGAAGTCCTAGTAGGTCAGGTGGACCGAGGGGCAAAGTCCTGGTGGATCAGATCTATTGGTGCAGGAAACACCTAAGTCAAACCTGTGCTTTGATAATGGCAAAGGGTTCAGAGGTTAAGGTGTTATTGTGATCTAACAAGCTTACTAAGTGTGTAGGAAAGTCCTAGGTATACTAGGCAAGAAGTCCTGGTCAAGGACCGGGCAAGAAGACCTGACCGGAAGTTGGGCAAAGAAGTCCTGGTCGAGGACTGGGCAAGAAGTCCTGGCAAAGGGCTGGGCACCGAAGACCTGATCAGAAGTTGGGCAAGAAGTCATGGTCGCGGACTGGGCACGAAGACCTGATCAGGTGGATTGGGCAAAAGTCCAACTGGAGGAGCCGGTTGGCAAAAGGTAAACTCTCCTGAGAGGAGTAGGTGAGGACGTATTCCCCGTGTGAGGGAACAGTAGGCCTCGGTTCGACCTAGGGTTCCATTTGGGAGACCCAAAGTCAGAACCAAGACAGCTTAGGCTGTAAATAATGGCTAATATGTTTACTTCTTTTGTTATGGAACTAACCTTGGTTGCAGGGATCGAAGAAATGAGTTTTTGCAGCTGAGGCGGCTCACTGGGGCTAGGCGCCTGGATGGATACGGGCGCCCCAGTGGAAGCCTAAACCGAAGCAAACGAAGCAAACTGCCACGAAACCTCTGGACCAAGACAGCTCAAGCGCCCGGGACCATACGGGCGCCCCCATCAGCTCAGGTGCCCCTGTGAAGAGGATAAGCGCTGACCGAGCCTGCGGATAAGAGTTCGTGCAGGAGAGGCCACGTGTAGGCGCCCCCATCGACACAGGCGCCCCTATGGGTGCTATAAAAGGGGGTTCACCCCCAAGGCTTCAGATAACATCGCTCAAAACGCTCCAAGCACTTTCATTCAAGCGCTACGCTCCGACAAGCTCCGACTTCGAGATTCCAGTGCCCACGACGACCCTCTACTTCGAACTTTGATCCACCTCGGGCGTCGGTTTAATTTACGAAAAGTGTTGCAAATTTAATTTTCAGTTCTATATCTGTATTCGATTTGTAAAAGACTTTTGACGACTATAGAATTACCCAACGTAAACGGTCAAGGACCGTGGGCCTTGGAGTAGGAGCCGACCGCGACTCCAAACCAAGTAAAACCAACCTGTGTTCGCGATTGTTTTGTTATTTTCCGCTGCGTAACTGCTCTATTTTTCAAAAAATTTGATATCGATATTCACCCCCCCCTCTATCAATTTTCTCCGATCCAACAAGTGGTATCAGAGCGGGTGGCTCAAATTTGGTGCAACCACCAATTTGAGAGTTTTTTTCGGATTTACGGAATTATTTTATTTTTTTCTTCGAATATTTCTCATTAATCGACGTTGGTGCAACACCACTCGATCGTTTTTCATTGTTAGTAATTTCTTCCGCACTACTAATCCAAGACTAAGTCTTGGAACAAGTTTTCTCTATTTTTAATTTTTCAGAAAATATTAATGGCCATGCAAGAAGGATTTAGCACAGCCAGACCACCGCTTTTCAGTAGAGAAGATTTCTCCTACTGGAAAAGCAGGATGGAATTCCACCTATAAACTCAGGTGGACATGTGGATAATCATCCAATCTGGCCTGGAGATTCCCAAGAATGCAGAAGGAGTGGCACAACATTATTCTGAATGGGACGCCTCATTGAAGAAGAAGATCGAGGCTGATGCAAAGGCACCCCAGACGTTGCAATGCGGATTGACCAAGGAGGAGCTGAACCGGGTGGGTCCCTTCAACAGCGCCAAAGAGCTTTGGAACAAGCTGATTGAGCTGCAGAAGGCACCTCCGACACTAGGATCAGCAAAAGAGATCTGTTGCTGAACAGACTCTACACGATCAAGATGAATGAAGGTGAATCAGCAGCACAACTCCATGCCAGAATCCAGGAGCTAATGAATGGGCTGCATACAATAGGTCACAAGGTAGAGAACCGTGACCTAATCAGGTATACTCTAAACGCATTCCCAAGGAACACACTGTGGGCATCCATGGTAGATGCCTACAAGGTTTCCAGGGATCTCTCCAAAATTAAATTAGATGAACTTTTCTCTGAATTAGAATTGCATGAGCAGACTAACTCCACTTTGGTCAAGAAAAGTATTGTTTTCATTGCTGGAAAACCTCAAGGAAAAGTTTAGAACATTATCAATACTTAGAACATTTTCAAAAAAAAGGTTTAAGTTAGAAAACATTTTCCAAAAAGTATTTTGGGTTGGGCACTTGGAAAATTTATACTTAGAGAATTTACACTTAGAAAATTTTCAAGTAAGTACCTAGTTTTCGCACTTTAGAAGATTTTCTAAACTTATTCTGAAGTTTTAATACTGAAAAAAAATTTCTATCATATTTTTGAGTTGTGAAAAATTTTCCAACCTCTTTAGCACTTTAGAAAGTTTTCAAGAAAATTTTGAAATTAATACTTAGAAACTTTTCTATTAGAGAAATTTAAAGTTAAGTACTTAGAAGATTTTGAAAATAATTTAAGTCAAGTGCTTAGAAATGATTTTGAAAATAATTTATGACAAACAAATGGCAATTCCTTAAGGAATTTTACTTTTTGAAAAAGGAGATGAAATTAAAAAAAAAAATTAAAACCTTCTCTTCTCTCCTTTCCAATCACTCCCCCTTTGCCATATATCAAAAAACAATATAGCAAAAAAAAACATGCTTAGCAATAGAATTAAGATGCTGTACTGAACCAATTCAAGGTATAAACTGGACCAAATCAATTTGAATTTTCTCTTTCGGGTCCTATCTAACTCAATTAGCTACTGACTAACTGTTATAAACAGTAGCTTTTGCTAGGGTTAGTCAAGTTAAGTGTTCTGATCAAGTTAGATTTTCTAAGCTTGACACTTAACTTGATTACTGTTGATTGGTATTTAGTGCCCCAATTACTGCAGATGCACAGACTTAAGCATCTTGAATCAAGGGAAAGACCTAAGCATCTCAACCCATTCTAGGTGATCAATCAAAAGTACCCTAAGGTGCTTGTGAGATGCTGGCTTCTAGATCTATAGGTGCATGCAGTTCTAGGGTTAGGGCCTAGGCTAAGTCCATTTTACAAAAAAGCCCTAGTTTTGAAAGCGATAATTTTTCTTAAGAAAAACTAAGTCAAAAAATTATTAAAAATGCACAAAGAAAATGATTTTTCAAATTAAGTAAGAACTAATAAGTAATAAAACAGTTTTACCAAAACACATAAGTAGAGCAAATCTATTCTACCAAGCATAACACTAACTGCTTTCTTAGTGAGCTGAACTCAGACTCAGGTAGGGGTTTGGTGAATATGTCAGCTAGGTTGGATTTTGAGTCTACATGCTTAAGGACTATCTCACCCCTGGCTACATGATCTCTTACGAAGTGGTGTTTGAATTCTATGTGTTTAGTTCTAGAGTGTTGGATTGGATTCTTAGTTAGATTAATTGAGCTTATATTATCAATGTAGACCTGAGTTTGGGTGTAGTTAAGCTGGAAGCCTTTAAGAGTGTGCATCATCCATAAGAGTTGTGCTACACATTCTCCCAAAGCAATATACTCAATTTCAGTTGTGGATAGAGCTACACAGTGTTGCTTTCTGCTACACCAACTTACTAGACTATTTCTTAAAAGTTGGCAGCTTCCACTTGTACTCTTTCTATCTAGTTTACAACAAGCATAGTCAGAATCCGAGTATCCTGACAAGTCAAAAGTTGAGGTCCTAGGATACCAAATCCCTACATTTAGGGTGCCCTTAATGTATCTTAGTATTCTTTTTAGGGTTGCTAAGTGTGTTTCCTTAGCACAGGTTTGGTGTCTAGCACACATTCCTATAGCAAAAAGGATATCAGGTCTGCTGGCTGTAAGGTACAGTAGGCTTCCAATCATACTCCTATATAATTTGAGGTCTACAGATTTACCATCAGGGTCACTATCTATTTTTACATTTGTGGTCATGGGGGTACTTATGCTTTTGGAGTTGTCCATTTTGAATTTCTTTATTAACTCCTTAGCATATTTGGATTGATGGACATAGTTTCCATCTCTAGTTTGCTTAATTTGTAACCCTAGAAAGAAGTTTTTTTTTTCTTTTTTTTTCTTTTTTTTAACCCTAGAAAGAAGTTGAGCTCACCAATTAAGCTCATTTCGAATTCATTTTTCATTATTTTAACAAATTCTTTTAAGAAATTTGAGTTGGTGGATCCAAAGATTATATCATCGACGTAGATTTGTGCAATAAAGATGTCCTTTTCTAAGGTCTTAATAAATAGGGTTGAGTCAATTTGTCCCTGGTTAAATTCCTTAGAAATGAGGTAGGTTGATAGACGTTTATACCATGCCCTAAGTGCTTGTTTTAGTCTATAAAGTGCTTTAGTGAGTTTGTAAACATGGTCAGGTCTTTCTAAGTCCTCAAAACCGAGGGTTGTCCTACATAGACTTCTTCCTTAATAAATCTATTTAGAAAAGCTGACTTTACATCCATTTGGTAGAGTTTAAATCCTTTATGGGATGCAAAGGCTAACAACATCCTGATGGACTCAAGTCTAGCTACTGGGGCATAGGTTTCGTCATAGTCTAACCCTTCGACTTGACTGAATCCTTTGGCTACTAAGCGGGCTTTATTTCTCACTATTTCTCCTTGATCATTTAGCTTATTCCTAAAAACCCACTTAGTATCAATAATGGATTTGCCCTCAGGTTTAGGTACTAGTTCACAGACTTGGTTCCTCTCAAATTGGGCTAACTCTTCTTGCATCGCTATGATCCAATCAGGATCAGGTAAGGCTTCCTCTATAGTCTTATGTTCAATTTTTGAAATCAGTGCAATCTGACTAAGGTTTCTATAGGAGGACCTAGTTTTGACTCCTACGGTTGGATCACCCACAATTTGATTAGTTGGGTGACTGAGTCTGGGTTTCTTAGTTTTTCTAGAACTTGGTTCAGCCTCAGGTCTGGTTGGTCAGTTTGGTTCAGTATTTGGTTCAACTACTTGGGTTGGTTCAATTATTGGTTTAATTGACTCAATAGTTGGTTCAATAGTTAGTTCATTTAGGGGTTCAATTAATGGTTCAACAATTTGTTCATTATCTTCGTGATCAATATTTGATGAATTTAGATCTGGATTATCAGATTTTGAATTAATTTCTTCATCAAATATTAGATTGGTTGTTTCCTCAATTTTGTTTGTTTGTTTGTTGTAAACTCTATATGCCCTACTTGTTATTGAGTATCCTAAGAAGACCCCTAGGGTTGACTTAGACTGGAATTTACCTAGATAGTCCTTGGTGTTTGTTAGGATCGATGGTACGCTAGAGGGGGGGTGAATAGCGATTTTCCAAACCCCCTTGATCCTGCGTTGTTAGTAGCACAGCGGAATATACAAAAACAAACAAAAACAACGCTAACAACCTGATTTAGTTGGTATCCACCCCGGCCGGGTGACTAATCCAACAATCCGTCGGTGGATCACTTCCCGGATAACCTCCGGCTATCACGTGTCGCTCCTTGTGGGTGGAGAAACCTCACCACAACACCAACCAAAGCTCTGGACACGAAGACTACTAACTTGCCCTTAACCAAGACAAGTTTCGTCAAGAAACTCAGCCACCGCGAAGTCCTCTTTAAATAGGACTCGAGGCTGGTTTCTCGCTACCAGTCAACTGCCCCCAGGGCAGTCGACTGGTGCCAGCCAAATTCGACCGTTGACACTCCCAACGTTCGAATTTGCCAGCTCACCAGCCACCTACCAGTCGACTGCCCCCAGGGCAGTCGACTGGCCCCCAGCTGAATCCCTTCCAGAGTACATTCACACAGCACTCGATCCTCACGACTCGACTGACTCCTCATCCGCAGCCTCGACTGTTGCCTTCGCGCCCTCTTCATCTTCGGCCCTCGTCCCTCGGATGCGCACGCAAGCCTCCAGCTTGCCTCCATGCCACCCTTCACGTACGCCTCGAAGTTCGCGCCTATCAGCTCATCGTCCCTGCACTCCCTGGTCCCTCAGATGTGCACGCCAGCCTCCAGCTGGCCTCCATGCCATCCTTCACCGTACTGAGGCCGTCCAGTCAGGTCTATATGCGTGACCTGTACAACCTGCACACTCAACATACGCATATCAAATACAAGGGAAAACCTAACTTAAACCCTTTGCCCAAACATCAAAACCTATGGTCACTCCGGACCATCTTAGGGCCGATTGCTCCAACAATCTCCCCCTTTTTGATGTTTGGCAATTCGTTTAAGTTAGGAAAGCAAGATAGTAGTAAATAGCAAAAACCATGCTAAATGAATGCATATGCAATGCATAACTGGATCCTATCCCAAGGCATCCCACACCTAACCCTCCAAGTTAGGAATTTTACACCTAGCCCTCCAAGCTAGGATTTTCACCACCTAACCCTCCAAGTTAGGATTTTCCAACACCTAGCCCTCCGAGCTAGGACTTTTACCACCTAACCCTCCAAGTTAGGATTTCCAACACCTAGCCCACCGAGCTAGGACTTTTCCCACCTAACCCTCCAAATTAGGATTTTCTACCAACCCGGGCTTTTTAAAGCTTCTCCTAAGCTCCCCCTTACATTGGACTTACAAAGGCTTTTTAATAACTTCTCCAAGGTTCCCCTTACGCCATGAAGGGAGCAGCCATGCTCCCCCTCAAACTTAGCTCCCCCTAAACCTAGGGTTTCTTTCTAGCAAAGGTATTGGTTTCCCACTTAAACACAATATTTCTCCCCCTTTGCCATACATCAAAAAGAACCCAATAATTACCCAATTATTGGTTCTTCAAATTCCCAATGACCCTAAACACAGTGTACTAGACTCCCATACACTTGTTCCTTGTCATTTGGACCCCAAACCAGCTGCTGATATCCAAATCAGCCTCTGGCAGTCGACTGCCCAAATGGGCAGTCGACTGATACTCTGATTTCAGTCTTTTCTGGCCATTTTCAGAAATGCGCCAAAAATTCCACAAATCTTCAAAAATTCCCAAATTTCGTGGAGAACTTTGTGGTACCCATACCTACTTGGGAAAAATACATCTACCCATGTATCTATCACCATTCCCAAGTTTGACACAAAATCCAAAAATTTCAAAATGAAAATCAAGGCAACTAGGAGGCAACCTCCCCCTTTACCCATGTCTTCTCCCAATTTTCATTTTTCCCAGGTCAAGTTCTACCCAACTTAACCTCCTAGACACCACGTTGAGTCATACACAACCCAACACTCCAGTTCTTCCCCCTTTGACACTCTTATAGGCATGTTCCTCAAGCACCCTTATCCCTAGTGTCAATAAGAACTCAACAAAACTTTAAACATTCCAAAAGGTTTGCAAGCACATTTGCTAGGATATACCCTATCCTAAAAAAATGTGATTTGATTGAGATTATCAAATGTGCTTGACTTTGGTACAACTCTCTAATTTCCCTCAAAGATTTGACATTTGTATCAACTTTCAAATCTATCTCAAATTCCATGTGTTTGTCAATTCTAACCAATATCAATTTACACATGGAATTGTCCTCAACTTTCCCTTTTGACCTCTAAGTCCTAGATACCTAGGGGAACTTATCAATCTTTCTTGATTTTCAAAGCATCAACCAAGTCTTATCAAGTCATGAGATAATACTTCATGAAATCATAAACATTAATTTTAATCCAAAACATATCTCATAATCCAAATTTGCGGTTTCTGATTAGCCCATTCCTATTTTTCAATTTCAGCCTACGGACCAGTCGACTGCCCCTGGCGCAGTCGACTCCCAAAACTCACAGAAAGATTCTGGGCTTGAGACCAGTCGACTGCCCCCAGGGCAATCGACTGATACCTTATTTTCAGGTTTTCCAGTCGAATTTCAGAAATCCCTAGATAATTCCACAAATCTCCAAAAATTATGAAATTTCATGGAGAGATTTGTGAAGCCAATATCTACCTGGGAAAAATATGTTTCCAAATAAATGTACTCCAAATCCCAAGAATGGCATGAAATCCAACTTTCTCTAAAGTGTATCAACTAAAACTCATCCTAAAAGTTCTAATTCTCACTTCTCTTCAATGTATCCTCTTCTCTTTGATCATAGTTCATTTCTACCATTGAATTACATGGTATTCCTCCATTAAATCTCAATTTTGTGAATTATAGCTCCTTTTTCACCTTTTCTCCCTAAATTCTCCTTTTGATGTGCCAAAATCTAGGATTAAGACTTACCCACGTCTCCCAACCCTTTGTGGCACATTTCACCTAATTTCCTAAGGGAGAAACTTTTGAGATCCATTTACCATGGACCCCAAAGGCTCCTAGAGCTCCCCCTTGAGCTCTTAGCCTTAGCCACCTCCCTAGGTGACTCGATCCATGCTAGGCCACACCGGTGTGCCACCGATGACTCTTGGCCTACAAAATTGGCCTTTTTAACCTTGGACACCTTGTCCTTGGTTAAGTCACCCTTTCTACCCTTGGATGGCATTCCCTTGCCATCCTTGGACCTTCCCTCCTTACTAAGATTGTATGTTTTCCCAACATACTTCTTTCCATTGCCCTTGGAGGTCTTAGATCGGTACCCCAATCCCGACCTATCATAGTTGGGTTTTATACTACCCAACACCATGTCTAAGCCCCTAGATCCGACCGTGAATCTTTCTAGGACTTTTTCTAATGTATCAAGCCTTGCCCTCAAGGCTTGATTTTCCTTCTCTAGACCTTTAACCTTGTAGTCTATATGCCCACTTTGAACATTCCTAAGACTACCCATTTTCTTAGGCATTTGTTTCCCTCCCTTGTTGGGATTAGTACCTTGATTTTTAGGTACAAGGGTCCTAGGTCTCTCAAGATGCATGCTTTTGTTAGTGTTTGACCTACCTTGTTATTTCTATTCCTATCATTATATTTGAAACCAAAGTTATACACCATTAAGCATTTTTCATTAAATCTAGCATGCATGGAAGGATTATTAATTCTATCTTTAATATGCAAGGCGGAACTTGAAATTGAATTACATTTTAAACTAGGGTTAGGAATTACCTTCCTTACCCTTGAAGTTCCCCCTTGATGTGGACTTCTTCTCTTCTTCCTTTCTTCTTTTTCCCATCTCCTCAAGTGCTCCATTTTCTTTAATTCTCCTTTTCTAGGGCACTTGGTGTGGTAGTGCCCTAGCTCTCCACACGTGAAGCATCGGATTTTCTTTCTCTTTTCTTGGGCTCCTCCATTCCTACAACTCATGTTAGATTTAAATTGAATGGAATTAGGTTTAGATTTTATCTCCATTTTACCTTTCGAGCACTTATCTTTGTAGTGCCCCTTTTCGTTGCAACCAAAGCATGTGATGTGCTCCTTTCTCTTGGCTTTGGTGGAGGTAGAGGCCTCTTCTTGTTCTTGTATGATTGAAGGTCTCTCCTCCCCCTCAATACTTGACGTTGATACTTCTTTTTCTTCTCTAGATGAGGTGGAGGACCTCTCACTCTCTTCTTCCATTTCACTTGAGGAGGTAGATGATTCTTCTTCCTTTTTCTCCTCTTCTTGGGCTATTGAGTTTACTTCCTCGGCCTCTTCCACTAATTGATCTTGTGTAGGGTTCTTATGAATTTCTTACAATTTGCTCCACAATTCATATGCGTTTTGATATTCTCCTACATGACTCAAAACATTAGTAGGCAAAATATTAACTAAAATATTGATTACCTTTTCATTTGCCATAGATTGCTCTTGTTGTTCATTTGTCCAGTATCTTGGGCGAAGCCTCTTCCCGTGCTTGTCTCTCGGAATTTCAAAGGGGTCTTCAATGGTCATCCTACAATCCCAATCCATTCCTAGCAAATTTTCCATCCTTGACTTCCAATGGCCGAATTCTTCATGATTGTAGGATGGTGGTGCGTTGATGTCTTCCCCCAACTTATCTTCCATGTTCATCTTCCTCTAGCGAGTGCTCTCTCGGCGGTTAGTCCGATCAAGAGCGGTCCTTCGCTCTGATACCAATTGTTAGGATCGATGGTACGCTAGAGGGGAGGGTGAATAGCGATTTTCCGAACCCCCTTGATCCTGCGTTGTTAGTAGCACAGCGGAATATACAAAAACAACGCTAACAACCTGATTTAGTTGGTATCCACCCCGGCCGGGTGACTAATCCAACAATCCGTCGGTGGATCACTCCCCGGATAACCTTCGGCTATCACGTGTCGCTCCTTGTGGGTGGAGAAACCTCACCACAACACCAACCAAAGCTCTGGACACGAAGACTACTAACTTGCCCTTAACCAAGACAAGTTTCGTCAAGAAACTCAGCCACCGCGAAGTCCTCTTTAAATAGGACTCGAGGCTGGTTTCTCGCTACCAGTCGACTGCCCCCAGGGCAGTCGACTGGTGCCAGCCAAATTCGACCGTTGACACTCCCAACGTTCGAATTTGCCAGCTCACCAGCCACCTACCAGTCGACTGCCCCCAGGGCAGTCGACTGGCCCCCAACTGAATCCCTTCCAGAGTACATTCACACAGCACTCGATCCTCACGACTCGACTGACTCCTCATCCGCAGCCTCGACTGTTGCCTTCGCACCCTCTTCATCTTCGGCCCTCGTCCCTCGGATGCGCACGCAAGCCTCCAGCTTGCCTCCATGCCACCCTTCACGTATGCCTCGAAGTCCGTGCCCATCAGCTCATCGTCCCTGCACTCCATGGTCCCTCAGATGTGCACGTCAGCCTCCAGCTGGCCTCCATGCCATCCTTCACCGTACTGAGGTCGTCCAGTCAGGTCTATATGCGTGACCTGTACAACCTGCACACTCAACATACGCATATCAAATACAAGGGAAAACCTAACTTAAACCCTTTGCCCAAACATCAAAACCTATGGTCACTCCGGACCATCTTAGGGTCGATTGCTCCAACAGTGTTTAGGATATAGACTTTACACCCAAAGACCCTTAGGTAATGTAGGTTTGGAAGTCTATGGTAGTATAATTCATAGGGTGTTTTATTATGTCGTTTGTTAATTAGGGCCTTATTTTGGATATAGCAAACCGTACTAATTGCTTCTGTCCAAAATTGATTAGCTAGGTTGAATTCATTGAGCATAGCCCTAGCGGCTTCCTGTAGGGTTCTATTTTTTCGTTCCACTATCCCATTTTGCTGGGGGGTTCTAGGACACGAAAATTCGTATATATACCCGTTTATCTTACAAAACTCCTCGAATCGTTGATTTTCAAACTCTCCCCTGTGATCACTCCTAAGTCTTTTGATTTTGGTATCGTTTTGATTTTCAATTAACTTACAAAAATCACTAAATAGGTTTAGGGTTTCATCTTTGGTCTTTAGGAACCTAACCCAGGTAAACCTTGAGTAATCATCAACAATTACTAAGCAGTACCGGTTTTCTCTTAGTGACTTGGCTCCATGTAGTTTGAGTTAGATCTGATTGAATTAGTTTTTGATTAGACCTGGTTTGTTTACCTTGATTGCATGATTCACATATTAAGTTTTCATGATTCTTAATTTTAGTATACCTTTAATTAGGGCAAGCTGGGTGATTTTTGAAATTAATCTCAGATTAGTGTGACCTAATCTCCTATGCCAGAGGTTTGATTCATCTAACTGAGTTAACATGCATTTAGGTACTAAGGGTAGATTTATAGTGTAAACATTATTTTTCCTAGAGCCCTTAAGCATGATTTCTGAGTCTTGCAAGTTTCTAATCAGGCAGTTAGAGTTGGTAAAGGTAACTACATAGCCAGTATCATAGAATTGACTTATGCTAAGCAAGTTAAATTTAAAATCTTCAACCAAAAGCACCTTTTTAATAACAAAGTCAGATTTGAGTTCAATGTTACCTGACCCAATCACTTTGAGTGTAGCATTGTTGCTAAATGCTACTGAGTCTAGGTTCTTGAACTTGAGTTTGGTGAATTTCAATTTATCCCCAGTCATGTGTCTGGAGCAACCGCTATCCAACATCCATTGGTCCAAATCTTTATGTTCCTACACATAAAGAGTTTTGTTGACTTGGATCCAATTAGAATTAAGGATAGCTTAAATTGATTTTCACAACCTAGTCTGTCTCACCCAATCTAGAGTTATCAATCACGTTAACCTTATGGGATTTTGTGAGACAGGTTTTAGTAGAGAGATTTATTTTGAAAAGACCATGATTAACTTTGAAAAGTTAAATTAATTTTAAACAAAATTTAAATTTATTTTGAAAATATTTGAATCTAAGATTAACTGAAAATTTATGTTAGATTCAAATTTGACAAAGAGTAAATTGAATTTGAATTTCAAAAATTGGCTTCCAGGTCTTGGCGAGGCACAAGGTCTTCTTTGGCCGTAGCCTTATTGGATCATCAACCCTTTCCTTGACAAAGCCTTTTAGTGAAATTTTATCTTCAAAATTACTTTTTGATAAATTCTAGTCTAACTAGTTTGGGTCTTGGATTGGTAGCTTCGGCTAGTTCCGCCAAAATGGCTTCCCTAACGTACTATCATCTCACCTCCACCCAATACTATGTTGTTCAAATTTCAATTAATCGGTTTAGTCCTTAATATAACCAGTCCTAAGTCTAAGCATGGTAAATTGTAGAAAGTAAATAGACATGCAATCATACAATTTAAAACAAGAAAAGAAATTCATTTAACTATAAAAATGGTTTTTAAGTTGGCTCCCCCTGGACTAAAGCCACGGTAATGATTAGGCAAGATATGAATCTTGTCCTTGGGGATCCAATACTGATTTGGTCCAGCTTGGTTATTCAGGCATAGTTTGGGTACCCATGCTTGAACTTTGGGTCTAGACTAATTTAGTACAACATAGTAAGACCTTTGTCTAGCCTTGGTTCGATAACCTAACCCGGATCGATTTAGAACAGACTTCTGTTTTCCAAGAATTATGTCAAGACCCTTGGGACCAGAAGTGAACCATTCTAAGGCTGCTCTAAGGTCCTTGACTTAAGTTTTCAAGAAGGAGTTCTCTTTCTTAAGTTTTTCAACTTGAGTAGAGGTTCCTTCTTAAACCTTTTCAGTTAAGGATCTAGAGTCAGCTCCCTCTTTCAGGAGTTTTACTTCCTGTCGGAGGGACTCAACTCGGATTTTGGCTTTCGCCAAGTCGCGAGATAGATAGGCAATTAATTCTGATAATTGAACTCTAGAAAACCCACTTATAGTGATTTTGCCGTCCTCTGAAAATGTGAGCTTTCCGTCATCCGGCTCCGATTCTGATTCAGTCTCAATTTCTTCTGAAGTCATCAGGGCGAGCAGGTTCGACTGTGGGGCATCTTCTTCTTCTTCAGAGGAAGACTCGTCCCACGTTGCTTGAAGGGCTTTCTTCCTTCTTGTCTTCTTCGTCTCCTTCAGATTGGGGCATTTCGTCTTGTAGTGACCCTTCTTTTTGCATTCGTAGCAGGTCACATTTGGTTTGGTCTTTTCGTTTGAAGGTTCAGCTGGCTCTTCCTTTCTTCGGCTAGCTTTCCTTCTGTTGGTCTGGTTTTTCAGCTCCTTATAGTAGTCCCGAGCTAGCCGAACCAGCTTGGGTCGATTTCCTTCGCTGTCTTCTGAGTCTAAGTCAGACTCTGGTGCAGGTTGAGGCTTCTTCTTGGTCATCTTTCCAGTTTTACCTGCAACAAAAGTAATGCCTTTCTCGGCCATGGTGCAATTAGTCTGCTCATGTAATTCAAGTTCAGAAAATAACTCATCTAATTTGATTTTAGACAGATCCCTTGAAACTTTATACGCATCTACCATAGTTGCCCACAAAGTGTTTCTCGGGAAAGCGTTAAGGGTGTACCTGATTAGGTCACGGTTTTCTACCTTGTGACCAATTGAATGTAGACCGTTCATCAGCTCCTGGATTCTGGCGTGGAGCTAGGCTGCAAATTCGCTGTTGTTCATCTTGATTGTATATAGCTTGTTTAGCAGTAGGTCCCTCTTGCTGATTCGGGTGTCGGAGGTTCCTTCGTGCAACTCAATTAGCTTACCCTAGAGTTCCTTTGCACTATTGAATGGTCCCACCCGATTTAGCTCTTCTTTGGTTAGGCCGCATTGGAGTGTTTGAGTCGCTTTAGCATCGGCCTTGATCTTCTTTTTCAGTGAGGTGTCCCATTCGGTGTAAGGTTATAGCACTCCTTCATCATTTCTTGGGATTTCCAGACCAGATTGGATTATTATCCACATGCCCACCTGAGTTTTCAGGTGGACTTCCATCCGACTCTTCCAGTAGGAGAAATCCTCCCCACTGAAGAGTGGTGGTCTGGCTGTACTAAACCCCTCTTGCATGGCCATTTAGGAATTACTGAAACGAAACAAAAACAAAAACTGTCCCAAGACTTGGTCTTGGATTAGTAGTGCGGGAATAAGATAAAAAAAATATCGAGTGGTGTTGCACCAACCTCGATTAATGATAAAAATTCGATCGAAAAAGAAATTAAAAATTTCGAAGAAAAATCCGAAAAACTCTCAAATTGGTGGTTGCACCAAATTTGAGCTTCCCCGCTCTGATACCACTTGTTGGATCGAGAAACACGATAGAGGGGGGGTGAATATCGTGAAAACGTTTCGGATTAATAAAAAGAGATTACGCAGCGGAATTAGAACATACATACAAAGAACGCAAGTAGTTTTACTTGGTTCTGAGTCACGGTCGGCTCCTACTCCAAGGCCCATGGTCCTTGACCATTTACTGCGGGCAATTCTATAGTTGCGCAAAGGTTTACAGAGTATAATACAGAAATATTGCAGTAAATAAATGACTACACTCTTCGTTACCGACGCCCGGTGTAGATTGTACTTCGGAGCAGAGGGTCCTTGTCGGCGCTAGAATCCTGAGATCGGAGTTTGCCGGAGCAGAGTGCTTGAACGAAGAGAGTAGGGTCGTTGGAAAATTGTTGTTCTGAAGCCTTGGGGTCGAGCCCCTTTTATAGTGCTCCTGGGGGCGCCTGGGACGTCGGGGGCGCCCGGGACGTTGGGGGCGCCCTGCTTGACTTGGTCCGCTGGCTTCTTACTATTTTGCTTCGATTGCTTTGGCCTTGGGCGCCCGGGGCCTCCGGGGCGCCCTGCCCAAGGTTGTTCCGAAGCAATTCTTGCTTCCTTGTTTTGTTTTTGACCTTGGGCACTCGGGACCTCCCGGGCGCCTGGCCCAGCTACCTGCCCCTCTCCTTTGGGGTGTTTTGAGCTGCAAAAACACATTCCCTTGGTCCCTGCATTCAAGGTTAGTTCCAAAACAACAAGGTAAGAATATTAGTTGATTTCTACAGCCGTAGCTGTCTTGGTTCTGACTTCGGGTCTCCCAAATGGAACCCTAGGTCGAACCGACGCCTACTGTTCCCTCGACGGGGAACGCGTCCTCACCTACTCCTCTCAGGAGAGTTTACCTTTTGCCAACCGGCTCCTCCGGTTGAACTTTTGCCCAGCAGTCCTTCGCCAAGTGCCTAGCAACCCTTCGCCTGGTCTTCGGTACCAAGCAGTCCTTCGCCAGGTGCCTAGCAGCCCTTCGCCAGGTCTTAGATTCCCAGCAGCCCTTCGCCAGGTGCCTAGCAGCCCTTCGCTAGGTCTTAGACTCCTAGCAGCCCTTCGCCAGGTGCCCAGCAGCCCTTCACCAGGTCTTAGGGTTTCGATGCCTAGCAACCCTTCGCTAGGTGCCCAGCAGCCCTTCGCCAGGACTTCCTTCTGCACACTCAGTGAACACATTAGACCACAATAACATCTTAACTCTTGAACCCTTTGTTATTATTAAAACCCAGGTTCGACTTTGGTGTTGCCTGCACCAACAAATTCATCCTTGAAAACTCAAGTCAAGGAGCTCAGAGTGGCTTTGGAACGATTCACTTCGGGTTCCAAGGGTCTTGACATGATCCTTGGAAAGCAGAAGTCCGTTCTTAACCGATCTGGATTAGGGTATCGAACCAAGTCTAGGCAACGTTCTTATTATGTTGTATTGAACCAACCTAGAACTCAAGTTCAAGCATGGGTCCCCAAGCTCTATTTAAACAAACAAGCTGGACCAAACCAGTATTGGATCCCCAAGGACAAGATTCACATCTTGCCTAACCATTATCGAGGCTTTAGTCCAGGGGGAGCCAATATAAAAATATTTTTCATAATTAGATTTTTTTTTTGTAATTTTTTGTTATTGCATGCTTGCTTGTTTATTTCCTTCTGCAAATCATCATGCTTAGACTTAGGACTGATAAAAGACTAAGGACAACATGACTTAGTTGAAATTTTGAAACCTAGTATTGGGTGGAGGTGAGATGATAGTACGTTAGGAAAGTTATCCTGGTGGAACTAGCCGAAGCTACCGATCCAAGACCCAAACTAGTTAGACTAAAATCTTTCAAGAAGTAACTTGAAGATAAATTTTTAATAAAAGACTTTGTCAAGGAAAGGGTTGATGATCCAATAAGGCTACGGCCAAAGAAGACCTAGTGCCTCGCCAAGACCTGGAAGCCAATTATTGATAATCAAATTCACTTTACTATTGTCAGATTTGAATCTAACACAAATTTTAATTAATCTTAGATTCAACACAATTTTTTAAAATAAACTTAAAACTTAATAAAATTTTTTTAAAAATTAATTTAACCTTTTAAAATTAACCATGTATTTTAAATTAAAATCTTAATTTTTGTTAAAATTTATCTCACAAAACTCATAAGGTTAACATGGTTGAACACATAGAATTGGGTGATATATCTAGGACCTAACATATTGAATTTTATGTTGAATATCACAAATAAACTCATCTAAAATGGAATCTAGGGCTTGTTTGACTTAATTATTGATTAGTCAAACCTAGTCAACACAGTCAACTCTGGTCAACGGTCAAACTAGTCAATGGTCAAGTCAAGGTCAACTCAGGCGCCTAAAGCCTTTATCTCCACCCAAGGCAGTCAGATCTGCAAATGTAAAGGCTACTGACAGGCCTGATCTAGGCGCCCGGGACCATACGGCCGCCCCCATTAACCCGGGTGCCCGAGACCTCACAGGCGCTCGTATGAGGCCTATATAAGACCATCACCTCCTCTTCATTTCCCACACCAAAATCGAATTCCTCCCTCACTTCTCTTCCTCCCAAGGCGCCAGCTGGAAGCCCTTCTCGTGCCCTCAAACGCCCTTCTTCAACTATGCCTCCCCAGTACTATTTTCATTATGCATTTAGAGTTAATTTTTCGATTATTTCATTTCTTATATGCATAACTTTTCCTATTCGTTTAGAAAACGTTGCGTTACCCAACCGAACCCCAGGGCCGAACCTAGCCCAGACCCTAGGTTCCCGAACTTAGAATTGTTTAATAAATTTGCTCAAACTACCTACAAACCCATTAAGACTAGTTTTCTAAACAGACAATTCTTTACCCAGTCCTGTCCAACAGCTATGGACGCAATTAATTTCTATCAACTTGACCAGCTTGTCTTCTGCACACATCCAGTGAACTCGACCCTGTGTGCAGAATTTTACAATAACCTGGTCAAACTAGAGGACCTCTGCTACTCCTCTACTGTACAGGGGATGTCTCTGACTATCTCACCTTCCTTACTCACTAGATTTCTTGGACTACGACCTTTCCCGTCCACATTTTGTTGTTACCCTCCGAGAGACCCTCCCTTTGCTCCTCCATACTCACACATTGATTTAGACACTCTCTACTCCTACTTCTATAGAGATGCACGAAATCCGTTGGTGCAACGGTTTCAGTCCGTAGATCTCCGGGTCCAGGACTACACTCTTTATAGAGTTTTAGTTCGGTGCAGTCTCCCCTTGACTACTCGAGATGTCGCGACTATGCGACCCTTCCATACCTTTCTTTTGTACGCTATGATCCATCATCTGGACATAGATATTGGTCTGTATATGTTCCATACGATTATCTATGCGTCCAGCATTACGACTCAGGGTCGAGTTCGTACCCCCTACTGTCATATCATCACTTCCCTCCTTCATCACTACGGTCGCGACATCACCATTGGGGAGGTCACCCCAATGACCGAGTTTGACGAGATCGGGGCTAGGAACTTTTCACTAGCGGGTATAGACATTTCGGCCGCCGGGGTTCTCTCGTGGAGATGACAAAGGGCCGGAGCTCAGATCGACTTGGATGAGGAGGTGGAGGTAGATGTTGCTGATCTCGCAGCCGAGATCAACGAGCACTTACATAAGCCTCCAGCACCGACCACTGATGAGCACCTGACATCACAACAGACGGAGATTCACAATCTCAGAGAAGATATGGAGGCCCGACACACTGAGTACATGGATGCCCTCCAAGCCGATCGTGAGACAAACGAGACTCGATACAATGAAATGATGTCCTTATTTTGGTCTTGGCAGCCTGGTCCCTCCTCATAGATCAGAGTGACTTTCCAGCTATCTTATTGTATCTTTGACTGTTTGACTGTCCCTACTGAGTAGGGTTAACTTGTGCTTGACTGCTGTTTGACTTTACTGGTCCTCCTATTGACCAGTTGATTTGTATGCTTCTATCGTATTTACTTGTTAGTTACTTATTTGATGAGTTATTAACCTTATGCCATTTTACTTCAACTGCTGAGTCATATACTTTATAATTGAATCTTATGCTCAGTAGAATAGGACTGCTCTACATGTTTTTTTTTCAAAAATTATTTTATTTCTTATCTGTTAATTAATATGTTTTGAAAAATCATTTTTTTGTCTTAAAATTTAAAATGATTTTCCAACTTAGTTTTTTTTCAAAAACTTACCCCCTTCAAAACTAGGGTTTTTTCACAAATGGACTTAGCTTAGGCCCTAACCCTAGAACTGCATGCACCTATAGATCTAGAAGCCAGTATCTCACAAGCACCTTAGGGTACTTTTGATTGATAACCTAGACTGGGTTGAGATGCTTAGGTCTATGTCTTGATTCAAGATGCTTTAAGTCAGTGCATCTGTAGTAATTGGGGCAATAAATACAAATTGAATAGCAATCAGGTTAAGTGTCAAGTATAGAAAATCTAACTTGATCAGATCACTTAACTTAACTAACCCTAGCGAAAGCTACTATTTATGACAGTTAGTAAGTAGCTAACTAGGTTAGACAGGACTCGAACAAGAAGCGTTTAATTTGGTTTGGTCCAGTTTATGCTTATTAGAGTTGATTCAATACAGAACTTCAATTTTTTTGGTCTAATTTACCTGCTATAATTAGTTTTTTTTATATATGGCAAAGGGGGAGAGAAAGGAAAGGAGAAAAGAAATTTTTTCAAAATTTTATTTTTTAAAACTTTTATCTCCTTTTCAAAAAGTAAAGTAAATAACGAAAATGCTTAAAAATATTGTTCAAATCTAAGCATTTCAAAAATTAAATTTTTCTAAGTATGAAAAAACTTTTTGAAATTCTCTAAGTAAGGAAAAACTTTTTGAAATGTTCTAAGTATGAAAAATATGAAAAACTTTTTGAAATTTCTTCTAAGTATGGAAAAACTTTTTCTGAAAATGTTCTAAGTATGAAAAATGTGAAAAACTTTTTCTGAAAATTTTCTAAGTATGAAAAATGTGAAAGATTCGTTCTGAAAATTTTCTAAGTATGAAAAATGTAAAAAAAACCTTTTCTAAAATTTTCTAAGTGTGCAAAAACTTTCTGAAAATCTTTCCTAAGCATGAAAACCTTGCAAAGATCTAAAGCACCTAGAAGATTTACAAAAACCCACATATCTTTGAAAAACTCAGGGGGAGAATTTTTATTTCAAGGGGAGGAAAACTGAATATTTTTTCAATTCATTGCTTGTTTTTAACTTAACTTTTTGAACCATGTTGCCATAAATCAAAAAGGGGGAGATTGTTGGTGCAGGAATCACCTAAGTCAAACCTGTGTTTTGATAATGACAAAGGTTCAGAGGTTAAGGTGTTATTGTGATCTAACAAGCTTACTAAGTGTGCAGGAAAGTCCTAGGTATACTAGGCAAGAAGTCCTGGTCAAGGACCGGGCAAGAAGACCTGACCGGAAGTTGGGAAAAGAAGTCTTGGTCGAGGACTGGGCAAAAAGTCTTGGCAAAGGGCTGGGCACCGAAGACCTGACCAGAAGTTGGGCAAGAAGTCCTGGTCGCGGACTAGGCACGAAGACTTGATCCGGTGGATTGGGCAAAAGTCTAACCGGAGGAGTCGGTTGGCAAAAGGTAAACTCTCCTGAGAGGAGTAGGTGAGGACGCGTTCCCCGTGCGAGGGAACAGTAGGCCTCGGTTCAACCTAGGGTTCCATTTAGGAGTCCCAAAGTCAGAACCAAGACAGCTTAGGCTGTAAATAATGGCTAACATGTTTGCTTCTTTTTTGTTTTGGAACTAACCTTGGTTGTAGGGATCGAAGGAATGAGTTTTTGCAGCTGAGGCGCCTCAATGGAGTGAGGTGCCTCACTGGGGCTAGGCGCCTGGATGGATACGGGCGCCCCAGTGGAAGGCTAAACCGAAGAAAACGAAGCAAACTGCCACGAATCCTCTGGACCAAGATAGCTCAGGCGCCCGGGACCATACGGGCTCCCCCATCAGCTCAGGCGCCCCTGTGAAGAGGATAAGCGCTGACCGAGCCTGCGGATAAGAGTTCGCGTAGGAGAGGCCACGTGTAGGCGCCCCCATCGACACAGGCGCCCCTATGGGTGCTATAAAAGGGGGTTCACCCCCAAGGCTTTAGATAACATCGCTCAAAAATGCTCCAAGCACTTTCGTTCAAGAGCTACGCTCCGACAAGCTTCAACTTCGAGATTCCAGCGCCGACAATGATCCTCTGCTTCGAACATCGATCCACCTCGGGCGTCGGTAAATTTAATTTACGAAAAGTGTTGCAAATTTAATTTTCAGTTCTATATATGTACTCGATTTGTAAAAGACTTTTGACGACTATAGAATTTTCCAACGTAAACGGTCAAGGACCGTGGGCCTTGGAGTAGGAGCCGACCGCGACTCCGAACCAAGTAAAACCAACCTGTGTTCGTGATTATTTTGTTATTTTCCGCTGCGTAACTACTCTGTTTTTCGAAAAATTTGATATCGATTTTCTCCGATCCAACAATTTCTTCTCAAAGTACAAAAGCACTGGGTTTCTCTAAGTGAAATTTTTTTTCTAAAGTGCATAGTTTCTTTTAAACATCTTTTATGAGTGCAAGTTTTTTTAAAACTTTCCAATTCTTCTAAGGCAATATTTTTTCTAAGTGGACAATTTGTAAAGTTCAAAATATTTTTCCAAATTGCACAATACTTTTCAAAACTAGTTTTTTGGTGCAATTTAAGTACCTAGTTTTTTCAACTAGCGGTTTGCTATGCTTTCAAAAGAATTAAACCAAGCACTTTCAAAAGATTTTTTTTTAATTTTTCATTGTTGGTGCAAGGATGTTTTTGTCATTTTTGATGTATGACAAAGGGGGAGAGTGAGCTTAAGTTAGAAAGAAAAATTTTTTTATCTTCTTCCCAAAGGAGAAAAATCAAAATCAAAATGTTTTTTTTTTCAAAAAAGGGGAGAGTAAGCTTAAGTTAGAATTTTTTTTCTTTCTCCCAAAAAAATAGAGAGCTTTCCCAATAGATCAAAATGTATTTTCAAAACTTAGATCATTTTTTCCCAAGGATTATAATTTAGCCCTTTCATCCAATCTAACTTAAGATATTATCAAACATCAAAAAGGGGAAGATTGTTGGTGCAAGATGCATCAGTGATATCCTCCTCTAAGTGTTTCAATGTTTGACAATATGCTTAAGTCAGTGATACATTGAAACAAGGGAAGGGTAGTCAAGAAAACTGGACCAAAGTGATGAAAAGTCCTAGTTAACCTAGACACTAAGTCCTGATCATGGATTGGGCACTAAGTCCTGGGCGAGGGATGGGCACCTAAGACCTGAACGAGGGTTGGGCACTAAGTCCTGGTTCGTAGAATTGGGCACTAAGTCCTGGCCGAGGGCTGGGCACCTAAGTCCTGATGAGTGAAGTTGGGCAATAAGTCCTGGTGAGTGAAGTTGGGCAAAAGTCCTGACAAGTGAAGTTAGGCAATAAGTCCTGGTCGTGGATTGGGCATGAAGTCCTGGTCGTGAGATTGGGCAAAAGTCCTGGTGAGTAAAGTTGGGCAAAAGTCCAACCGGATGGGTCGGGTGGCAACCGTCTCCTGAGAGGAGTAGGTGAAAGGTGCGTTCCCGGGGATGGGAACTTAGGCGTCGGTTCGACCTAGGGTTTCATGGAAATCGAAAGTCAAAACCAATTCGCTAAGGCTAAGATTGTACATATGTTTTCCTTGTATTTATGTATCTTGCAGGTACCTAAAATTGAAGATAAAGCAAGCAAACAAACATAGAACAGGGCTGAAAACCTAGCTGCTAGGCGTCCCCATTAACCAGGGCGCCTCAATGAAACAAGGCGCCTCAATCATTCAGGTGCCCTGTATGCCTAGGGCGCCCTAGTTGATAACCTTATCGACTATTTATTTGCCTGCTTATCATTCAGGTGCCCTGTATGTCTAGGGCGCCCTGGTTGATAACCTTATCGGTTGTTTTCCTTGTATTTATGTATCTTGCAGGTACCTAAAATTGAAGATAAAGTAGGCAAACAAACACACAAAAGGGCTGAAAACCTAGCTGCTAGGCGCCCCCATTAACCAGGGCACCTCAATGAAATAGGCGCCTCAATGATACAAGGCGCCTCAATCATTCAGGCGCCCTGTATGTCTAGGGTGCCCTGGTTGATAACCTTATCGACTGCTGCGAGTTCGACACGACAATGAGGTTTGACCAAGCTCTATGAGGCGCCTCGTTGAACACAGGCGCCCAGTAACAAGCCTATAAAAGGGGCTTCGACCCCTCAACTCAGTACAATAATTCGAAGATCATTATGAGCCTTCCAAGTGACGACAAAGCGCTAACGACGAAGCTCTGCGACCAAGGAAGCTCCGGGAGGAAGTGCGCGGCACTTCGAAGTTCCAGATCGGCTGAGTCGTCGACTCTTTCTGTTTGGTTTGATTTACTTTCCATACTTAATTTCTTTAATATTTCTTATTATAAAATTTGCACTGTAAGCCGGGTTTCTCCGCCTCTGGAAAGTCCGGAAAGGAGATCATTAGTGGGCGGGTGTTTTCCGTGCTTAGGCCATGGACGTACTGACCCTAGGAGGTTGGGAACCAAGTAAAAAATCTCGTGTGCAATTTGTTGATCTGTTTTTCGTTCCTTTTTATTTTCCGTTGTGCTACTAACTCTGTGTCCAGAATGAACGAATGAAAGTTTACGCAAGTTTTCAAAAAGTTTTTACGATCGATATTCACCCCCGCCTCTATCAACGGCACCGGTCCCCACACAGTCGACTGATCAAGTCGAAAACTAGCCGTTACAACTAGCCGTTGGCTTGCTGTTTGGCTAGGACCAGTCGACTGCCCTAGGGGCAGTAGACTGGTAGCTGATTTTCAGCCAAGAGACCTATTTAAAGGGGCTTAGTTTTGACTGAGAGCTCTTGACGAAATGAGCTTGGTTAGAGCTCATTAGTAGTCTTAGTTGCTCAGAAGTGTGTCCGGGATTGTTGCGAGGTTTCTCCACCCACAAGGAGCTACACGAGCTAGTTGGAGGGTATCCGGGGAGTGATCCATCGAAGGATCAAGGGATCGTCCATCTTACGGACAGCCATGGAGTTGGAGCGTCATCTCTGAACCACGTAAAGGTTGGCGTTAGCATTGTTTTTAGTTTGTTTATTTGTTATTCCGCTTGCGCACGCTAACATCGTAGGAAGAATGAATTGAAGAAAAGCTATTCACCCCCCTCTAGCTTGACGGTCACGGTCCTAACAAGTGGTATTAGAGTGAAGGTCGCTCGTCTACGGACTAACCGCCAGGAGAGCAAAGGTGCTAGAGGAAGATGGGCTCAGAAGGTCCACTAGGATGGGATATTCGGATCCCACCTCCATATGATCAAGAAGACTTCGATTATTGGAGGAAGCGGTTGGAGATATGTTAGTGATATGAGAGAAGTGTCCTAAGGCAATCGCCTTATGATGTAAACATTTATTTTAATAAATGATAATTCACTATTTGAGTATACATGTTTTGTGTATTTGATTGGGATCTTAAACTCATCTACTGAATGTCCGCAATACAACTCACAGCATAAGAGAATTTGTGATGGGATCACAACTAGTGATCATCTCTAATGTGCAATTGTGAAGTATTGAAATTATCCCTAGTCGATGAATTGATAAAAACGGACACTATCAATTCTGCTGAGACTAGCATGGGTTATTCTCTAATCAGCTGATTCTCACTAGCTGGAGACATTAGGATGTCCGGAGATAAACATGGATGCTAGTTAAGGGAACTAGTTCATTGGAGTGACTAGCTGTAAGACTTCATATGGGAATCTACATGTAGATATGTCAATGAAGATCTTACTGCGGCTTAAGTACGATGTTCCTTTGACTTGCGGTGTTCAAGTCATCTTGGTCATGGAGACTTATACTTTGACATCTTAAGCAAGCATCTCTAAGGAGGTGTGGACCCAGGATGATCGGGTATAAGCCGAAGTGCCCGAAGATGTTTGAACAGCCTACAAAGGATTCACCACTCCTTGCGAGGAGATGTATACCCAGGCCTATCGTCGGATTGTTACTCAAAGCCTCTGGCCAGAGCATATCATGATAAGAGTGTGAGTCTCTTAAATACATGAGAGTAATTAGAAATCCAAAGGACGAGAAAGACACTACTTGGGCTAGGTGTGACGTAGTCAGCCTAGTGGGGACTGACACCATAGACCGTGTCCTGAACCAAGTGGGTATAAGGTGGTGAAGGGAATGAGACACGATTCATTAGAGCTGCTAAAGGGTTTCAGAATAATTTCTTCTGAGGTCAAACCGTTGATCTTTCGATTAATTGGGGATCATGATGTACTACTAGGTGCCACTCATGATCGTTCTATAATTAATGGGTTAATTATAGACGGCCAACATAAATCGAAAGCCTATTTAGTCACACGCAATACGAGTAATCCGAGGGATTTAAAACGAGTTGAAAATTGGATTTTCCGATCAAGAGAAACGAGTCGAATCTGAGTTAGTCAGAGGCGCAATGGAAGCCAAAAATGGCTAAGTCTTTTGAAGGCTTTTTGGGCGAATTAAATGAGTTTAATTCGCGGTTTAATGGGTTGGTTTTGGCCGGCCAAAGAGGGTGTTAAACCCTCTTTGGTGGCCGGCCAAATAAGAGGAGAAAAACCAATTTAATTGGTTTAATTAATAAAATAAATCTAGTATGATTTATTTTATAAATTATGGATAAATAAATTTGTATAGAGAAATTTATATAAATAAAATTTGTAGAAATTTATTCTTTTATGGAAGATTAAAATAATCCATGAATTGGTTTATTTTAATTTTATAAAATCAATTATGAATTGATTTTTTCCATAATAAGAAAGTTTATAAATTTCTTATAAAAATTATTCCATAATTTAAAGAGAAAAAGAATTAGTTTTATTATAAATTGGTTATAATAAAGACTCGGTTTAAACGGAATAATTAATAAGAAAATTTATAAGATAAATTTCTTATAACTAATTCCGTTAATCGGTTTAGAGGGAGACTTAGCAAAGGAGTTGCTACTATATAAAGGAACCAAAGGCTAGCCCTTATTCCTAACTAATTAAGAGATTAATTACTCCCTCTCTCTTTCTCTTAATCTCCTCTCCTCCTCCTCTTCTTCCTCCCTTAGGGCCGGCGCACCCTAGCCTCTCTAGGGCCGGCGCCCAACCACAACACCAACAAGGGTGTTTGCCGTGAGCTTTGAAGAAGGAGGAGAACTCGAAGACGAAGAAGAAGAAGCGGATAGCGACTCCTCTCTTCTCGGGAATTTGATTCCGTTACTTCGTTGGTTAGTTTTTCCATTATTTCTCTTATTCTTCTAGTTGTGCCTTCCGAGAATCTAGTAGTTCTCGTCGGCACAAAACTCGTGACTTTGTGAAGTCATCCCGAAGAGAACTCGGCGTGGACGCGAATAGAGGCGGAGCTTCCAAGGGACGCTACGGTTGGATCTCGTCCCTTACTTCGAGTTACGAGAGGTACTTAGTAAATTAGTTTACTTTTCCGCAAAGTTTATTTTATGATTATGTCAACACACCATAAGATTGGCATGCTAGATACGAAGTTAAAATAATTTAGGAAATTATTTATGCAAACTCTTCCGCTACACGTAAAAATTTTAATTTTACGAACTCGTATCCCTGTCGACATGCACCCGGTCCCAACAGTGGTATCAGAGCCGGTTAGTGTTCGACTTAATCATATAATTGTTTTGTAGAAAACTTTGTCATGATCTCAATTTCGGAAAATTTTTCCAATTATGGAAACTTTCAAATTATAATAAATTTTAGAATTAGGAATTTCAAAGTTTGGAAATCCTCATGAAATTTCGCAAACGTTTGAAATTTTCTAGTTTCTAAATTTTTATAATAATTGTGAAAATTTCCCATCTTTGGAAACTTTCCAATTTTGGAAATTTTTCTATTTTAGAAATTTTCCAACTTTGGAAATATGTAAGTTTCGTTGTACCAGAAACTTACAATTATTCTGAAAACCTATTTTCGAAATCTCGCAATTTTGGGCACTTTCCTTTTAGAAAGTCTAGACAAATTCATGGACAGTTAATTGACAATTAAATTTGAATTGTTTTTAAAATTGACAACAAAATTCTTTATTTTGGATTGAGCCTCGGGGAGCCGTCCAATTTAAAGTTAGATGTTGTAATTTAATTTCTCAATTTTAATTGAAATTGTCATGTTTGATTTGGATTAAGCCTCGGGGAGCCGTCTAATTGGATTTACAACACTTTACTTTTCTTTGGGTATCTGAGCCTCGGGGAGCCACCCTTAGAAAACGATTTGTTGTAATTAATCAAATCCATGAATAAAATATGTTTTAAGAGGTGATGCTCTTACATATTGTTGTCTCCAAAATTAATTAGGAAAATGGTTTCCTATAGAGTTTTCTTAAATGAGATTTTCATGAAAATAATATGTAGTTGAATTAAGGGATTTGTCTCTTAATTTAATAAGATTTGATTTAGAGAAATCAAGTCTTGAACATATTATTTCCGAAATTAATTATGACAATTTAGGAAATTGTTTCCCAAGCAATTCCTTTAATAAGTGTGAAATTAGAATTAAGGAAATCCGGTTCCTAATTCATTTCATGAGACTTGATAAATTAAGTCACATACATACTTTATTAAGGAAATCGTTAGTCATGACATATGTCATGAATGTGCATTAAAAGGAAAAGATGAACCAAAACCCCTTACAAAATATTAAGGCCAACACCTTCCATTAATATGGTTAGAATCGGAGTTTTGTTTCTCGTTGGGTTGATGGACACATCCATGCCCAACTTGAACCTTAACATGTTCAACCATGGGATTAGTTTTGAATAATATAGTTGGAGTCAGAGGTCAATCCTTAGTTTTGGTTGTTGGACACATCCAAGCCTGACTAAACGGTTGAATGAGCTCCAACCATATTAAAACTATTTCTTGATTAATGGGTCAGCCTTAAGCTTGGAGCATCGATTTGTTGTGCCACAGCCAAGGTCGATGTAAAGAGAGGTGCAGTTGGGTGCTATGTATAATGCATACTTGTTAATGAGTTAACAACCCAATGATTTATGCAAACATTCAATTAGTTGATAGCATAACGTGATAGTTACATATATGTGATATGTAATCGGTATAATTACCTACCTTCATAGCTAAGAAAAACTTGATGGCCACAGCCATGGTGATTCTTATCTATGGTTGGATATCAACCTATTTGGAG
>JAGFNQ010004846.1:0-41259 GCA_024364735.1 Boesenbergia rotunda
CGCGTCAGACGGTCTTGATGAGCTTGGCCCTGACTTTCCTACTTTTGCTGCACTGCGTCTTTCTCCCACTAGCTACATATTATTCAAGATCATCACGAATTGTATCCTTCCAATCACCTTCAAACCTTTAGCTGAGATCCGACCCTATCACTGTTTGATGCTCTACGGCATGCACAGCCGTTTGGATTTCGATATCATGGAGAGCATCTTCCAGTCCATCTTATCTTATCGAGAGTCCAGCCGACGCACCGTCTACATGCCTTTTGGTCACGTCATCACCGACTGGCTCATGTCAGTAGGTGTTGATGTTACCAAGGGCCGGACGATGCCTATGGTACAACAGGATTGCAAACTTGGCCGGCGAGCTTTCGCCAAGTCTGGCATCATTGTTCGGGGGCCCGATCGGATGTTGATCTGGAAAGATGGTAGGGTTCTTGGGGAGTTACCACTGGGAGGTCCACAGGGTCAGGCGCCAGCCACTGCTGCTGATGATGATGACTATGACGAGCCGGATCCGGATCTCCGATGGCAGATTTCAGAGCTCGACAGGACTCTACAGGAGGACTTACATTTGAGGGAGACCTGGCGCGAGGAGGTTCGGTCGGACTTCCGTCTCTTTAATCGTCGACTGACCACGGTTGAGTCCGTAGTCACGGAGTCTTGCACCCTTCAGCGCACGTGGTATGAGGAGTGGCGTCGACAAACCTTTCCAGAAGGGACATCGTCTTTCAGTGCTGCACCACGATCAGGGGTTGCTGATGATGCCGTTATGGATGACCCGATGCAGCATGACCCTCCGGCTGATGTTTGATTGTCTTCTAGCTGATCTCTGTTATTTGACTATGTGCTCTGTTTGACTGTTGGGCTATGTATGCCCCTTGACTTATTTTGTGTGGCCTAGTGCCACATGTCTCTGGATTTCGATGTCTGTGACTTGCATCGTACTCTTTCTTAGTTTGTTTTATGACCTGATCTTTATGACTTGATGCATGTTTTATTCCTTGATGATATGCCTCTTGTTGATGCCATGCTATATTATCTGCGTTTTTGATTTATAGCTACGTTCATGCTTATGATGCCATGCTCATATGATACATATGTCTATTTTGCCATGCCTATATCTTTTTTCCATATGTGATCATATGCTTATCAATTTTTAATAAAATCATTGTTGTTTTGGGATACCCCTAGGGTTGAGGGGGAGTAAGGTTGAACTTAACAACCCGTCTAGACCCATTTCGTGTTCGACAAAGGGGGAGAGTGTGGTTGGTTAAGTTTAGGATGATCATGTTGTAGGGGGAGGATCTGGATTCCCCTATGATTCTAAAGTTGAAAAATATTGATTGAGATCCCTAAACTTAAAATCAGATTGTCAAACAACAAAAAGGGGGAGATTGTTGATGCAGTCTTGCCCTGATTGTTGTTTTGGTGTTGACATCGATTTTAGTTTAGGTGGATGATCATTGATTAAGATTAAGTCCTGATCGGGGATTAGGCATGACATGGATTATGATTAAGTCCTGATCGGGGATCAGGCATGGTATGGAAAATTCTAGTCTGGAGGGCTAGGTGTTGGAAAATCCTAACCTGGAGGGTTAGGTGTGAAAAATCCTAGCTTGGAGGGCTAGGTGTTGGGAAAGTCCTAATTCCGAAGGGTTGGGTGAAAAGTCCTAGCTTGGAGGACTAGGTGAAAAGCCCTAACTTGGAGGGTTAGGTGCAAATTCCCATCCTGGAGAATTAGGTGAAAAAGTCCTAGCTTGGAGGGTCAGGTGCCTAGCTTGGAGGGCTAGGTTGGATGATGTTCTAACTCAGAAGGGTTGGGTGAAAAGTCCTAGCTTGGAGGGCTAGGTGAAAAGTCCTAGCTTGGAGGGCTAGGTGAAAAGTCCTAACTTGGAGGGTTAGGTGCAAATTCCCAACTTGGAGAGTTAGATGGAAAAATCCTTAGCTTGGAGGGCTAAGGTGGATGAATTCCTAGCTTGGAGGGCTAGGGTTGAGTCTCTGGATCGGTCTGGTGACCGATCAGGGACATTGGCACGCTGCTCCTTAGTGGATCGGTCTGGTGACCGATCCAGCTATGTCTGATCGGACTGGTGATCGATCAGGGAGCGCACAGTGAGATTGGGAATCTACTGTGTGGCTCCTGAACGGACTGGTGACTGATCAGGGAGCAGGCTGCTTCCTTGCTGCCTTGCTCCTGATCGGTCTGGTGACCGATCAGGGAGCAGACGGTGAGTGAGTTCCCTTGCTAATCAAAGTCCTGGATCGGTCCGGTGACCGATCAGGGATCTTGGATCTGATTAAAAAATCACTGTTCATCTTCCCTGATCGGTCTGGGTGACCGATCAGGCTTCACTCTGATCGGTTTGGTGACCGATCAGGTGTGTATAGTTGCGAGAACTGGGAATCCCAGCGAACCAGTGGTTCGGTCTGGTGACCGACCCACACGCCCTGGATCGGTCCGGTGACCGATCAGGGATCTTGGATCTGATTAAAAAATCACTGTTCATCTACCCTGATCGGTCTGGGTGACCGATCAGGCTTCACTCTGATCGGTTTGGTGACCGATCAGGTGTGTATAGTTGCGAGAACTGGGAATCCCAGCGAACCAGTGGATCGGTCTGGTGACCGACCCACACGCCCTGGATCGGTCCGGTGACCGATCAGGGATCTTGGATCTGATTAAAAAATCACTGTTCATCTACCCTGATCGGTCTGGGTGACCGATCAGGCTTCACTCTGATCGGTCTGGTGACCGATCAGGCGTGTATAGCTGCGAGAGCTGGGAATCCCAGTGAAGCAGTGGATCGGTCTGGTGACCGACCCACACGCCCTGGATCGGTCCGGTGACCGCTCACTTTAATTCAAATTGCACTGTCAGACGTGGTCAGAGCGTCTGATCGTATCCGATTCGCTGATGTTTGCTTCTGATATTTGATTTACTGTATGATTTGTTGCTCTAACATTCTGATTAAGCTGCAGGTGACAGGGAAGGATTCAAACACTCAAGGAGAGGTCAACGGAGGCTTTCCTTGGAGCAGGTTTGTCCTGTTGGTGCCCCGATTAGTTTTGATGTGATCCACCAAGTTAGTTGGGTCCTGTTGGTTTACTGATCCCTCTGCTAAGTGTGCTGGAGCTTAGGTATGGAGGAAGTCGAGCGTAAGACGTGGCGGACGAGTAGGATTGCGCGGGAAAGCGAGCCGACGGGCTCGGTGCAATCCGAGGGACGCGGAAGCTGCGGAAGAGTATGGCGGTGGAACGAGAAGGACGTGCGCGACGTCTGAGGGACGAAAAGCCGGGAGGAAGTATGCTCGAGGGGCAAAAGGCCAGAGTCGGGTTCGGGTGAACCTGACTCCGGTTGGCCGGAAATCACCCAATCGACGGTTTGACGAAAAGTCAACTAAGTTGACTTTTATCAAGTCAACATCTGACTTGCAATTAAAATAATGGAGTTTTAATTATATTAAAACTTTAATTAAAATTTCAATTTAACTAAAGTTTTTTTTAGTAAACTTTCATTTTATTAAAAACGTTCAATTTAATTGTTTTTGCATGGCTACAGGTCGGCAACGTTCGGATGGCAACGTTCGGATGGTCAAAAGAAACGTTGGAATTAAAGCTTTAATCGGATCAAAAGTCAAGCTGCGCAGAAACGTTGGAAAAGATAAACGTTGGAAAAGATAAACGCAGAAACGTTGGAAAAGATAAAAGTCAAGCTTTATCCATCCTGTACTATAAATAGGCTTAGAGATTTAGAGGTAAAAAAAATTCATTGAGTTGTAAACTTTCTTTCTCTCTAAGCTTTCTCTGTGCTACAACTGTAAAGGCTTCTCCGCCTTAAGGAGTTTCTGTTTGAGCATCAACTGCCTTGGAAGCAACGACTCTGTTGCAATCAAGTTTATTTTTTTTAAGACGAGTGTTAGTGCTTATTTTTAATAAACCATCTATTCACCCCCTCTAGCCGGTCGACCCGATCCTACAAGTGGTATCAGAGCGGGTTCGCTTTTGAAGGACTAATCGCCTGAGAAAGCAACAAGAGGATGGCCGGCGCGCACATTCATCCACCTAAATTCGAAGGGGATTTCACCGTCTGGAAGAAAAAAATGGAGGTATTTTTTCGTACAGATTTTGATATTCTTTTATTAATAAAATATGGTTTTGCAGTTCCTAAAGATGCGAACGGGGATGAAAAAGAAGAAAGCTTGTGGAATAAGAAGGAGCAGTCGGAATCTGTTGCCAATGGTAAGGCCGAGTTCCACCTCCTAACAGTCTTGCCTACTCAAGAGGTAAACCAGATCGGCAACTACCACTCCGCAAAAGAATTATGGGAGAAGTTCCTAGAACTTCATGAGGGTACCTCTGAAGCCAAATCAGCAAGAAAGGATCTCCTCCGGAACCAGCTGATAAACCTGCAAATGAAGGAAGGAGAAACGGTGGCTGAACTTCATGCCAAAATAAAGGAGCTAATCTCCGGACTCACCCAACTCAGCGAATCGGTAAGTAATCGCGACTCCATTCGATACGCCCTCAACGCCTTCCCAAGGACCCAGGAGTGGAGCTCAATCGTCGACGCTTATTACATCTCCAAAGATTTAGAGGTAAGTACATTAGATGAAATGTTTTCCATTTTCGAATTACACGAATCTCGGTGGGCAGGATCTAGAAAGACGAAGAATCTGGCCCTAAACACAAGGAGAACGGAGAAGGAGTCAGAATCCTCGACGGACGACGAGACAACGCAAATAGTAAGTTCGTTTAAAAGTTTTTTTAAAGCTAATAACTTTTCGAGAATGCAGAAGAAAAGGCGGTCTCCGAAGAAACGAACTGTCCGATGCTACAACTGCAACGAGGAGGGACATCTAAAAGATCAGTGTCCCAAAATCAAAAACCAGCCAAAGAAAAAGAAGGCATTGAAGGCCACCTGGGACGAGACCTCGTCGGACGAATCAGAAGTTCAAGAGTACGCGGGACTTGCGCTGATGGCAAGTCATCAAGAGGGGAGCAGTGTTGAAGGGGGAGCAACATCAGAAAGCGACAACGAAGAAGGAACCTCGCTTTTCGAAAGCGATCCGGTAAGTGAGGTTTGTTTTCTTCCTCATGATCAATTGTATGCTGGTGTTAAAGCCTTGCTCAAATCTAATTGCAGATTAGAAAAAGAAAATTCTAAATTAAAAAATGAAAATATTGATCTAAAAAATTTAGTTGAGAAATTAGAATGTGATATTGTCTGTTTGCGACATAAGAAAAATAGTTATCCTGAAAAGTTGAATTGGTATTTTAAAAACCATAAAGGCCAATTTAAAAAGGTGCCAAAGAATTACATTCCATCCAAATTTTTAGTTAATCCTATCGATAGAAATCTATTTTGGATACCAAAATCAATTTTGAATTAGTTTTCTACTACTGCATAATTTTTCTTGCAAATTTAGAAATAGATTAACACATTTTGAAAAAAAAAAATTCCCTAGACTTTCTTACAAAATTCAATATCTATTTTTACTTGATACAAGAGTATCTTATTTGTTTACTATGAAATTTTGGAAATTTTTTTTGATAAATTTTGAATTATTTTTCATTTGAAAAGTAAACTTTTAACTTTAAAAATAGAAAATTAATTTATTCTGCAAGAATCAATTTTTTTTGAGATCTACACAGAGTAAATTAAACTTGAGATCTAATCATATTTAATTTAGGGGGAGGTTGTGGTTATTGATTGCAATATTTTTTTTCCCATGCTTAACTGCTTAATTTAGTTTTACTAAATTCCTAATTTTTGGTTTAACCCTAATTGAACTTGGATTGATACACATCAAAAAGGGGGAGATTGTTGGTACCCCGTTTAGTTTTGATGTGATCCACCAAGTTAGTTGGGTCCTGTTGGTTTACTGATCCCTCTGCTATGTGTGCAGGAGCTTAGGTACGGAGGAAGTCGAGCGTAAGACGTGGCGGACGAGAAGGATTGCGCGGGAAAGCGAGCCGACGGGCTCGGTGCAATCCGAGGGACGCGGAAGCTGCGGAAGAGTACGCCGGTGGAACGAGAAGGACGTGCGCGACGTCCGAGGGACGAAAAGCCGGGAGGAAGTATGCTCGAGAGGCAAAAGGCCAGAGTCGGGTTCGGGTGAACCTGACTCCGGTTGGCCGGAAATCACCCAATCGACGGTTTGACGAAAAGTCAACTAAGTTGACTTTTATCAAGTCAACATCTGACTTGCAATTAAAATAATGGAGTTTTAATTATATTAAAACTTTAATTAAAATTTCAATTTAATTAAAGTTTTTTTTTAGTAAACTTTCATTTTATTAAAAACGTTCAATTTAATTGTTTTTGCATGGCTACAGGTCGGCAACGTTCGGATGGCAACGTTCGGATGGTCAAAAGAAACGTTGGAATTAAAGCTTTAATCGGATCAAAAGTCAAGCTGCGCAGAAACGTTGGAAAAGATAAACGTTGGAAAAGATAAACGCAGAAACGTTGGAAAAGATAAAAGTCAAGCTTTATCCATCCTGTACTATAAATAGGCTTAGAGATTTAGAGGTAAAAAAATTCATTGAGTTGTAAACTTTCTTTCTCTCTAAGCTTTCTCTGTGCTACAACTGTAAAGGCTTCTCCGCCTTAAGGAGTTTCTGTTTGAGCATCAACTGCCTTGGAAGCAACGACTCTGTTGCAACCAAGTTTATTTTTTTTAAGACGAGTATTAGTGCTTATTTTTAATAAACCGTCTATTCACCCCCCTCTAGCCGGTCGACCCGATCCTACATGTCTGATTCTCCATTTTAGGTTGCAACCGCCGAGCTGCAGATTGGAGCCGAGACTGGGGCTTGGCTGAGGGGATCTCAGGAAGACCAGAGAGGGCTCAGTGGTAGCTGGCGTTGGCAGCAAGGTAGCTGGAGGCTACGGAGGATATTGTCACCTGCTGTTGAGTGGAGAAACAAAAGGGCGGAAATTGGCTTCGTGGAAGCAGAGTTCTGGAACTTGTGTTCTTGCCGCGCCTAGTGTTCTCCAGAATCTGCTTGCTGCGTTCTTGAAGCTGTCATCACTTTGAGCAAGCGATCGAGAAGCAACCAATCTTTACTTGAGCGCTTGAAGGAGAGAACAAGTAGCTTGGAGTCCGACAGTGGGAAGACACGAAGAAGGGTTCTTGCGTGAGATCGCCACTGGGTGGAGCTCAGGGAAGCTAGCTGTGTTCTTGTCCTTGCTAAGTGTTTGAGTAAGATCTTTCTCGTAGTTTCTTTGTGCTTAAACTTTATCCTGATTGAAACGCTGTGGAGAGGTTTCTCCACCGAGAAGGAGGTTGCCTTATATCCTGTGAAACCGGGGCTTGATCTGCCGACGATCAAGGGATCGCCCACCTTAAGGGCACGCTAAGGAGTAGGGGCAAGTTATCCCCGAACCTTGTAAACCCTCTTGTTAGCGTTCTTGGCAGTTGTCTTTGTTTGATCTCATTTCTGTTTTAGCTTACTGCACTTTCAGTTTCTTTTGTTTCTTCCGCTGCTGTGCTACTGATAAGTTAAGTGCAGGAAAATTGTTAATCGCAAGTGAAAAGTGATTGGCTATATTAACCCCCCCCCCCTCTCTAGCCATCTCGTTTCCAACAGCTGGGTCCTAGTGAGTGGAGTTAGGTGGACGTAGTCCTGGTGAGTGAAGCTGGGCAAGAAGTCTTGACCTGAAGGGTTGAGCACGAAGTCCTGGTTCGGGGAATTGGGCACGAAGTCCTGGTCAAGGGTTGGGCACCGAAGTCTTGGTTCGAGGGACTAAGCACGAAGTCCTGGTCAGAGATCGGGCAACAAAGTCTTTGCCAAGAGAGGACTATGAACAGAAGTAGAGACGATTCGAGGATCGGACGTCTCAAGATTCGGGAGTCTCGGAGGCTGAGCACGAAGTCTTGGTCGGGGGATCAGGCAAAAGACTTAGCCGAGCGGGGATCACGGACAGAAGTAGAGACGGGTCGAGGTCGGAAGTCTCAAGATCTAGGTTCTCGGAGGCTAAGCAAAAGTCCATCCGGAGGTTCCGGTTGGCAAAAGATAACTTCTCTAGTGTGGAGTAGGTGAGGGCGCGTTCCCCGATAAAGGGAACAATAGGCGTTGGTTCGACATAGGATTTCAGTTGAAATCCAAAGTCAAAACTAATCCATTAAGGCTTAAGATTATTTTTGTTGTTGTGTGTTTTGTTATCTTGCAGGTACCTGGAGTTAGAGGTAAGATAGGAGAGCAAAACACAAAACAAACATAACCTGGGAAAAGACTTCCCAGGCGCCTGATTGGAATTAGGCGCCTTGGTTGGTGGGGGCCCTGGATTAAGGGTGTCCAAATCAGGCGCCCAATATACCAGACGCCTGAAAGCTACCAGGTGATTGAGTGTTAACAGGCGCCTGAGAAGGGAACTTTAACCCAGCGCCTAGTTCGCTGCTACGGATCAACTTTTGACCGCTATGAGGCGCCCCAAAATCTTATTAGGCGTCCGCGAGCTTAGTATAAAAGGGGATTGACCCCTCACTTCAGAACATCAATTTTTCCATCTGCTCATTCATTCTGTGCAAAGCAAAAGTGCTCAAGGCGATGCTCTACGACCAAGGAGGCTCCAAGAAGAAGTGTGCGACGCTTCAGAGTTCCAGATTGGTCGGGATCGTCAAGTTTGTTTGGTTTGCATTTAATTTTATAAGTTGTAATTATTCTTTATATTTGTGCTTGCATTTCAAACGGTAAGACAGGTTTTCTCCGCTTTCGGAAATTCTGAAAAGGAGACCAATTGTAACGCTCGTAAAATCTTCTCAATATTTTTCTTTAAAATATTGATCATGCCTATATGGATTCTTGGGTAACATATGAATACTAACATGAACCTTAGCATAATTTCTTATATGGAATAAAAAGCTAATTACTAATGGGTCTTACATGGGCCCTTCTAGTACCATGACTATTAGTGGACCTTGGGTAGAATTTTAACATAAATAGAAATGAGTTCCAATTAGGAATATTAGCATGAATCTTGGTGGGCTCTTATGTGGGCCTTGCCAAAAATAAGAGTAAATGGAATAAAAAGAAAGTGCATGCACCAAGGATTGAACCTTGGACCTAGAATAGATGCAAAGCCTCATCATGCATGTACTAACTAATTCACCTAGCAAGGGAGTGCTATTGGGAAAGAAAGAAGAATTTAGTTGAGGCTAAAGGAAGTTGAAGAGGCACCATGTGAAGAGGCACCCTGCCCCTTCACTTAGTATAAAAGAGGGGGATGAGGAGTGAAGAGACACTTAAGTTACTTTCTCCTCTTTTCTTCCACCAAGGCTCTTCCTCTCCTCTTTTCTTCCTCCTCCTTGCCGAGACTCACCAAGGGGTTTTCCCCTTGGAAAACTTCACAAGAGGACTCCCTCTTGAAGATCCAAGGTTTTCTACAAGGCTACAAGGGCAAGGGGTGTTCTAAGGTCGAGAAGGTCTTCACTTTTTCTCTATTTAAGGTTTATAACCAAGACAACAAGAGGTAAGACTCCCTCACCTGTGGTATAATGTTTTATGTTGTCTTTCATGATTTAAGATTTGTTTGGGATCTATGTTGAGAAAACTATGGAATTAAGGCATCTTAGGGTTTCGGCCAAGCACCCTTTTAGAGTTTGGGATGATGTTAAAATCTCACTTATGGTTCCTAATGCTCTCTCATGATAAAATAAGAATGAATTGTAAGTTGTGAAATTTTTGTAGCACCCAAATCACCCTATGAAGTTTCGGCCACCCTCCCCTTTTCATGGTTAGGATTAGATCTAACCCTCCAAGCATGCTTATTATGATTCCCTATGATACAATGGAGGTTAATTGTGAGTTATATGAATTTTCCATGGACTTGTGACTCCTCTAGGGTTTCTGCCAAAGACCCCTTTCCATGCTAGGAATTAGGGTTAGCCCCAATCATGTGTTCTAATGGCTTTCTATGACATTGTATGTATTGTATGGGTGTTATGTTACTTATGATACCTCACATGTTACTTGAATGATGGGACTCCCATCTACAACTTTCGGCCAAGCACCAAGTCTAGGGTTTGGGTTAGTCTAAGGTTTCAAGTGTACTTGTTTATGGCTTATTATGATATAGATATATGATCAAGCATGTTGTATGAATTTTATGATGCATAAAACCTAACCTTATGTGCTATGCATCACGACCTTGTATGCTTATGTTATGTGCCATGTTTTAGTAGGTTTTATTCATGAATGTTTTAAACCATATACCATGAACATATGTGTTGTGAAGTATGCATCATGTTTATGTAAAATTATGCATGCATTAGGTTAAAGGCCTTGAACATATGTATGATGAGATATATATTATGGTTATGTAGACCTACGCATGTTTATGTTGAATGTCATGAACCTATGTAGTTTGTATCATGTTCATATGGATCTTACCCATGCATGCTTTAAGATAGATACCATGATCATGTATGCTATGTGATATGTACCATGTATGTAAAAACTTATCTATGCATGCGTATCTTATGTACCATGATCATGCAAACTTTATGAACTAAGATGATGTTTATGCCTTAGGGCATAATTATGTATGTATGTCATGCCTTATGAATGAAGATGATGTTCATGCCTCTAAGGCATAATGATGTGTGCATGACATACCTTATGAATCAAGTCTATGTTTGTGCCTTTAAGGCATAATGATGTTATGCATTAACTATGAATGATGAAATGCTAAGAATGCTTTATACCATGCTTCATGTATTAAGATCATGTTTATGTCTTTAATTATGCTATGTAAGTTCTATGAATGATGAAATACCAAGAGCATTTCTTATGATGTAAAAAGAAGCATGTGAAGCTATTTTACTTTATGGATGGGCTTGTACCGGACCCAAGTAAGGTCCAAGGGATGGGCTCCTTAGAAAGCCTCGGTGCTGGGACTACCGTAGTTGTCCTCGGTTCTGGACCTACCGTAGCTGTCCAACAGGGATGGGCTCCTTAGAAAGCCTCGGTGCTGGGACTACCGTAGCTGTCCTCGATTCTGGACTGCCGTAGCTGTCCCTAGGTTGAAGGTAACCTAGTACCCTAGTAGGTCGAGACTAGCTACCTCGCATTTACTTAGGGATGCGCGCAAATGATGGATGTATGTATGTGGTACAAGCCGGGGCCCCCCATGATGTTGAGATTATGTTTAAGTATTTATAATTATGATTTTCAAATAAGCATCCCTATGTTATGTGCATTTAATTCATGCATTCATTCATGTTATGCATCTATTCCATGTCAAGTATTTTATATGTTTATATTTTATGTCAAAAACTTCTCTATGTCAAGTATGTTATGTGCTTATGTTTATGTCAAGTACTTATGCCATATGCACTTTCATTACATGTTAAGCACTTCCATATGATTATGTGTTTTCATGTACATCTATATGCCTCCTCATGTCAAATGCTTTATGAATACCTTCTCATGATATGCTTTTGTTTTATGTTACACTCTCTATGTTATGCTCTTTCCATTGACTATATGTGACGTATGGTTTTAGTGAGTAGGAAAGGGTCTTACTAAGCCTATGTGCTTATAAGTTTTATTTTCTTATACCGCAGATCAAGCAAGAGGATACTAAGCTAAGGGAAGCAGCAGGAGAGGCAAGTGTGTGTGTGTGGTTGTGACATGGCAAAAGAAAAAGAAAAAGATCCTATTACTCATAATTGTCATATGTCTTATGTTTTGCATGGTCATCTTAGTTTTTATGCTATACTTTATGATGGTTTTCCTAAAGAACAACTTACTAGGAAAATTTTATTACTTAGGTTGCTTATGAACAACTTATGTTGAATTCTATATCGTGCTTTATTGCTATGCTTATCATTTCTAAATTAGGATGTTAACATGCTATACCATGATGTGTTCGTTTAGAACAATATGATTAATGCAAGCATGTTCAAGAATAAGTTAGGAGAAATTATGTTTAATGCAAGCATGTTCAAGAATGTTATGTCTCCCATGCTATGTCTTATGTTATGACAATGCTAAGTTTACCAAGTAACCATGTTTAAGAATGATAGCTAAGAGAAGTCAACATGATTCAAGTTTTAACTTGCATGGTTTAAACGCATATGTAGAAAGTTTTAAATTATTCCGCTGCATTAAGATCTCCATATGCGTATATGTATGTTCGCGTAGCGCCGCCTTTCGCCTACATCGTAGGGCGGGAAGGGCGGGCGTTACACCAATAGTGGACTCATGCTGAGACATAGGCCTTGGACGTACTGACCCTGGGGGTTGGGAACCAAGTAAACAAATCCCGCGTGTCAACTGTCTGTTGTGTTTATTTTCTTTATTTATTATTCCGTTGTGTACTAACATTCTGATAGAAAGACGATTGATCGAACGACAAAGTTGTACGAAAAAGTTCGAGTCGATATTCACCCCCCCCCCCTCTATCGACCACCACCGATCCCACAATTGGTATCAGAGCAGGTGGCTCTAATCAGACTTACTGCCGAAGGAGCAAAGAAGGCTAGGAATTGAGGGGGAGCCAAGGGTGAATACAGGTATATTTTAATTATGTCAATCTTTAAATTACATATAATTTGTTTTAAGTGCAGGGAGAGAAGACACTACAAAAATTAGTGTCTTACTCGTAAGATTCATACTTCACCACCGGCGGCAACGAAGGAATCGACGCTAGGAGTTCAGAGGGACAAAAGTCATATCAGGTGTTTTAAGTGTCAAAGGCAGGAACATTACAAGAACCAGTGTCCAGACTGGAAAATGACCTGATCCACAATTCCAGAAAATACCACGAAGGTACGAAAAGTTAATTCTTGTAAAAGTGTTTTTCAAATTCCAGCAAAGTTAGATATTTCTTCTGATAACTTAGATAATCATGTTGATTTTACTGTTAAGCTAGATTATTTAATATTAATGCTATAATTTTTGAAATTAATTCTAATACTTTAATTAATATTATTTCTGATAATTCTAAGGATAGTAATGAAATCTCAATTAATAATATTTCTAATAATTCTGATAATTCAAAAGATAGTAATGAAATCTCAATTAATAATATTTCTGATAATTCTAATAATTCTAAGGATAGTGATGAAATCTCAATTAATAATATTTCTGATAATTCTAAGAATAGTGATGAAATCTTAATTAATAATAATTCTAATAATTCTAAGGATAGTGAAGAAATTTTAATTAATATTATTTTTGATAATTATAATAACTCTGAAGATAATGTTGATGATAATAGTCAACCCTTAATTAATGAATCTATTTATTTTGAAGATAATGATACAACCTTAATTAGCATTCCTGAAGGTAAAGTGTACCCTACTTGGTCTGTTTAGTCTGGTGGAACTAGCCGAAGCTACCGATTCAAAACCTAAGCTAGTTTGACCAAACTTTTCAAGAAGCAATTTGAAAATGAAATTTCGATAAAAGGCTTTATCAAGAAAAGAGTTGTTGCTCCAATAAGGCTACGGCCAAAGAAGATCTCTATGCCTCGCCAAGACCTAGAAGCCAATTATCGAAACTCAAATTCAATTTACTATTTGATAAATTTGAATCTAACACAAGTTTTGATTAACTCTTAGATTTAACAATAAATTGAGAAAAATTATTCAACCATCTCACAATACACCCATAAGGCAACCATGCTTGCTTGTAGTGAGACATCTAAAATGGGTGAGATGTTAAAGACTAATAAATTGAAAAATATTTTCCAAAATTCTTAGAATATTTTTCTAAAAATCTATTTTCAAAATAGTGCTTTAACATAATAATATTTTTATGGATTTCATGCTTGTCTGAGTGCTTATATATTATACGTTTTCAAAATTATATCTTTTTAAAAAATTATTTGACCTACACAATTAGACACAAGCCTCTTAGGTCAACACTAAAGTTCCTTAAGGTACTTAGATAGAGTCAAACGGTGTTGGATACAGGAGGAGTGTCTTATTCTTTTAAAAGTTTTTTTTGGGTTTTCAAAAACCGTGCTTGAAAAATTATTATCACTTAGGTTTTTCGAAAAAGGTTTATGCTTTCAAATTATCATCATTCTAAATTGTATTTTCGAAAATTATCTTCTTGAGAATTACCACACTAAAAATGTCATTCACTCTTTTGATTTTGATAAACCCTAAAGACATAGAGGAGGTATACTTCATGATCTACAAGGACTACTAGGATGTGTCAAATTTAGGGGGAGTCTAAATCAAAAAGAAATTATTTCTAACAAATAATATTTCAAAATTATTAGACAGTTCTTATAATTTGAATCAAACCTCAGGACTCAGAGGAAGATCGTTGTAGTCAACAAGCTTCCTAGGACTGGATCAAGTTTAGGGGGAGATCAAATTAAAAGAATCATTTAATAACAAAATAATATGTTTGCATGCACTGTATTTTAAAAACATAAGTAATTTTTTTTCAAAATACTATCATTTTCTTTTCTTTCAAATTTTTTTGTTACTTTTGGAAATAATAATTACTTGAATTTGGAGAATTTTCCAGGACACTTAGGAAAATGTACTTGTAGTTAACAAGGTTTCCTAGGATTGTATCAGACTAGAAAAACAACCAAGTCAAGTAAAGTACTAGTGTTTTCAAAAGTACCTATATTTTTCAAAAAATGCAAAATAATTATCTCAAATTGCAAAATATTTTTTTTTAAAGTACAAAATTTTTTCTGCACAATATTTCTCAAAATACTAAGGACAATATTTTTCAAAGTACTTATATTCTTTCAAAAAGTTCATAATATCTTTTTCAAAGTACCTATTTTTTTTAATTCATAATATTTTTCAAAATACTAACATGTTTCAAAGAACAATTTTTTTCCAATCTTTTTCAAAATGAAAATGTGTTAAGTGTAAAATATCTTACAAATTTTTTTTTTTGCACAACATTTGTCAGAGTATTCTTCTAAATGCATTGTTTGTTAAGTGAAAATCTTTGTATAAGTGCAATCTTTTGAAAAATCTTTTCTAAATGAAAATCTTTCTAAGGCAATAGTTTTCTAAGTGCGAGAATCTTCTAAGTTCAAAATATTTTCCTACAAATACAAAATATTTTTCCAAATTGCACAATATTTTTCAAAGCGGAATTTTTTTGGGTACAATTTAAGTAAAATTAATTTTCTTTTGGTGCAATGGCTTTTTTAACGATCTCTTTGCTATGCTTTCAAAGATTTATACTAAGTACTTTCAAAAAGAGAATTTTTTTCATTGTTGGCGCAAGTGTTTTTGTAGTTTGTTTTCGATGTATGACAAAGGGGGAGAGTGAGCTTAAGTTAGAAGTTTTTTCTTCCCAAAGGATCAAAATGAAAATCAAAAATATTTTTTTAAAAAAGGGGAGAGTGAGCTTAAGTTAGAATTTTTGTTCTTTTCTTTCTCCCAAAGGATATAGAGCTTTCCCAATAGATCACCTAATAGATCAAAATGTATTTTCAAAACATAGATCATTTTTTATCCCAAGGATTATAGTTTAGCCCTTTCATCCAATCTAACCTAAGATATTGTCAAACATCAAAAAGGGGGAGATTGTTGGTGCAAGATGCATCAGTGATGTCCTCCTCTAAGTGTTTCAATGTTTGGCAATATGCTTAAGTCAGTGATACATTGAACAAGGGAAGGGTGAGTCAAGAAAAGAGTACCAAAGTGAACCAAAGTCCTAGTTAACCTAGGCACTAAGTCTTGGTTCGTGGAATTGGGCACTAAGTCCTGGCCGAGGGTTGGGCACCTAAGACCTGACTGAGGGTTGGGCACCAAGTCCTAGTTCATGGAATTGGGCAGTAAGTCCTGGACGAGGGCTGGGCACCTAAGACCTAATCGAGGGTTGTGCACTAAGTCCTGGTTCGTGGAATTGGGCACTAAGTCCTGGCCAAGGGTTGGGCACCTAAGTCCTGACAAGTGAAGTTGGGCAATAAGTCCTGGTGAGTGAAGCTGGGCATACGTCTTGACAAGTGAAGTTAGGCAATAAGTCCTAGTGAGTGAAGCTGGGCAAAAGTCCCGACAAGTGAAGTTAGGCAATAAGTCCTGGTCGTGAGATTGGGCAAAAGTCCTGGTGAGTGAAGCTGGGCAAAAGTCCAACTGGATGGGTCGGTTGGCAACCGTCTCCTGAGAGGAGTAGGTGAAAGGTGCGTTCCCGGGGATGGGAACTTAGGCGTTGGTTCGACCTAGGGTTTCGCGGAAATCTAAAGTCAGAACCCAACCCTTAAGGCTAAGGATATACATGTGTTTGCCTTGTATTTATGTATCTTGCAGGTACCTAAAATTGAAGACAAAGCAGGCAAACAAACACACAACAGGGTTGGAAAGCAGGCTGCTAGGCGCCTCCATCAGCTAGGGCACCCCAGTCAGCTAGGCGCCTCAATGGGTCAGGCGCCTCCTTCAACACAGGCACCCTGGTTGAAAGCTTTATCTGCTGCTGCGAGTTCGGCGCGAAGATAAGCTTTGACCAAGCCCTGTGAGGCGCCTCATTGATCACAGGCGCCCTATACCAAGCCTATATAAAGGGGCTTTGACCCCTCAACATAACACAACATTCGAATATCATTCTAAGCCTTCCGAGCTAAAGAAAAGGGCTAGAGACGAAGCCTTGAGACCAAGGAAGCTCTAGGAGGAAGTGCACGGCACTTTGGAGATCCAGATTGGCCTAGCGTTCGACTTTTCTATTTTGGTTTGATTTACTTTTCTACACTTACTTTTCGTATATTTTTTTATTGTAAATCGTACACTGTAAGACGGGTTTCTCTGCCTTCAGAAAGTCCGGAAAGGAGACCATTAGTGGACGGGCGATTCCCGTGCTTAGGCCTTGGATGTACTGACCCTGGGGGGTTGGGAACCAAGTAAATCCCGTGTGTACAAGTCTCTTTCTTTTCGTTCATTATATCTTCCGCTACACACTAACTCTATATCTAGAACCTTCGAAAGTTTACGATAAGTTTCCGAAGGATTTTACGAGTCGATTTTCACCCCGCCTCTATCGACGGCCCCGGTCCCCACATAATTCAAGATTAGACATTAGATATGTCTAGATCAAAATATATACGATGTTAAATATTTGAGAAAAACATGCACTCTTTTTGGTAAAGAGAAAAACATCGTGTAGGATTGATGTGGACAGGCAAGGAGGGGGGGGTGAATTGCCCTTGTAAAAATAAAATAAATCTTTCGTGGGGCTTACAAAGATTTCAAATTAGTTGCAATAATAAATTAAAATAAACATAAACTAATTAAACTAGTAAAAGACTACGACACAAGAAGTTACTTGGATGTAACCTAGGTGGTTGCTAATCCAAGACGATTGAAGCTCACTATCAAAATCTCCTTCTGGCAGAAAAGCCTTTTACAAACTTTGTAGCATAAGACAGAAGATAGAAAACAAGAAGAAATTTGTATGCTTTGATGGATGATTTGGAACTGAGCTCTGGAGGCCTATTTATAGCCTCGGTCAATTCTATCCATTGCTAATGTGGCACTATAGGGGCGCCCAAGTGGTTAAGGGTGCCTGACATGTGGTTTGTCCATTATCCAATGCATAACGTTCGTAAACGGCTAGTTGGGTGGATAAAAGTTATTATCAGGCACCCGTATGCATAGGGGCGCTCGAGTACTCGGGCACCCCTATACTTACAGTCTCCAACTGGTATTCTTGGGTGATTTCTGGCCATCCGGAGTTAGGCTCACCCGAACCTGACTTTGGCCTTTCACCCCTCAAGCATCCTTCCTTTCGGCTTCTCATCCCTTGGATGTCGCGCATGTCCTTCTTGCTCCACCGATGTACTCTTCCGCAGCTCCCGCGTCCCTCGGATGCACCGAGCCCGTCAGCTCACTTCCTCATGCAATCCTTCTCATCCACTGCGTCTTACGCTCGACTTCCTCCGCTCCTAAACTCTTGCACACTTAGACAGAGGGATAAAAAACACAACAAAACCTAACCTAATTTGGTTGATCACATCAAAACCAACTGGGGCACCAACAATCTCCCCTTTTTGATGTGCATCAACCCAAGTTCAGTTAGGGTTAAAAAGAACAATAATACTAACTAAGATAATTAAGTAGAAAAGAAATATTACAATTTAAAACTACAACCTCCCACTGATCTTAAGCTAGTCTCCCCCTTTGATTACAGCAAAAAATTGTGGCACAAAATAAGAGTAGGGAAAGGGAAAAGAAAAAAAATATGAATTTCAAAATATTTTCATTGGAAAATTTTGAAAATTTTTGATCAAGTGTAATAAAATATTTGAGAACAAGTTAAAAATTTCAGAATGAAATATATTTTTTGTGATCGAAAATAAATCAAATATTCACAGATTAAAATTCTTGAAGATTGAATTTTAAAAATTTGAAATTATATAAAAAATTAGAAGAAAATTATATTAAAGTTAACAAATGAAGGGTAGATCTAGAAAAATTGGATTTGATAAAAATAATTTTCTATTGAAATTTAAATTATAAATCAAATTTCAATAAAAAATTCATAGAAAATCACAAAAATGTTAGCAAAATCTAAATTTTTTTGTATAAGTGGAAAATAGAGTTTTGAGCTTGTACAAATATTTTAAACTTTAAAAACGTTATCCAAGTTCAATAATAAATCAAATACTGACAAATTAGAATTTTTTAAGAATACATATTTAAAATTCAAAAACACTTCAAAAAATTCGAATAAAATTTTAATGAAGTATACTGATCATACCTAGATCCGAAAAATTTTGATCTAGAAAAATAAATTTTTTATCTATTTATAAAATTTAAAATTTGTATTTCGAATGCAAAATCGTGAATATTCAAAAAATATTCAAAAATTTTCAAAAATTCACAGTAAGTAGAAAAAATATTCATGTATGAGGAAAACTATGAACAAGATTTTATCAGTAAAATTTGCTGACATCTATTTTTTAAAGAATGTAAATAATGATGAGTGACAAAAAAATATGTTGACAAAAGATGTTAGTTTGTTTCTAGATAGCACTAAAAAATATATAATGACTGAAAATTAATTTAGAAATGACTCAGAAATCCAAAATAAGTTCCTATCTATGGGGTTAATTAAAAATTTGGGAGGAATATAATTCTTGGGCACTTTTCTAAGTTGGTCTCTGTGATTTTTAATATACCAGTTCAAATTATCAGGATAACTATTTTTTCTTTGTCGTAAACATGCAATATCAAATTTTAATTTTTCAACTAAGTTTCTCGAATTAACATTTTTGTTTTTCAATTCTCGATTCTATTTTTTCTAATTTACAGTGTTCTTTAAGTATCGCTTTTATTCCAGAATATAATTGATTATGAGAGAGAAAATATATCTCACTTACCAGGTCTCTTTCGAAAAGAAGGACTCCCCCTTCGTCGCTACTTTCTTCTGACGTAGCTCCCCCTTCTTCAGTACTCTCCTCTTGATGACTTGCCATCAATGCAAGTTTAGCGTATTCTTTAGTTTCCAATTCGTCGAATGAGGTCTCGTCCCAGGTGGCTTTCAGCGCCTTCTTCTTCTTTGGCTGGTTCTTAAGAATGGGACACTGGACTTTTAGATGACAATCCTCGTTGCAGTTATAGCATCAGACTATATGTTTCTTTAGAGATAGCCTTTTGTCCTAAAACTTTGAAACTTTATTAGCCTTTTTAAAGAAACTTTTAAAGCTTTTTACCATTTCCGTCGTATTTTCATCGTCCGTTGACGATTCCTCCTTCATGTGGTTTTTCCTTGCATTCAGAGCGACATTGTACGTTTTCCTACTCTTTCCTACACACCGAGACTCATAAAGCTCTAAAATCGAAAATAGTTGTTCTAGAGTACTTATCTCAAGGTCTTTTGATATGAAATATACATCGATTACTGAGATCCAATCCAAAATTCTCAGGAAAGCATTTAGTGTGTACCAATAAGTGTCACGATTTGTTACCTTTTCACCGAGGTTCTCAAGGCTCGTGATTAGATTTTTTACCTTGGCATGTAGTTGGACAACTGATTGTCCATCTTCCATTCGGAGGTTAGTAAGTTGGCTTCGAAGGATATCTCATCACGCCAGTTTTGCCTCTGAAGCGCCTTCATGCAATTCCAAGAACTTTTCCCAAAGTTCTTTTGCCGAGTCATACTTCCCGATTTGATTGACATCTTGTTCAGGGAGGACGATCAGCAGATGGAATTCTGCCTTTCCATTCGCTATAGCGTATGCTTGCTCCTTCTTGTTCCAGGAGTCAGGTTCCTTAATCTTTCCCTCATTATCTTTCAGAGCTAAAAAACTATTTTTCATTGTCAGTAATAATTCATAATCAGTAGTAAAAACTACCTTTATCTTCCTCTTCCATGCTGCGAACTCCCCCTCAAACTTCGACGAGTAGATCACTGGTCCTATCATTTTTTTTTAGAATTTGCTGCAGTTGACGGTTAGTCCTTCTGCGGTGTCCTAGTCTGATACCACTTGTAGGATCAATATGGACTGGCAAGAGGGGATGAATTGCCTTTGTAAAAATAAAATAAATCTTTTGTGCGGCTCATAAAGATTTTAAATTAGTTGCAACAATAAATTAAAATAAACATAAACTAATTAAACTGGTAAAAGGCTAGGACACAAGAAGTTACCTGGTTGCAACCTGGGTGGTTGCTAATCTAAGACGGTTGAAGCTCACTATCAAAATCTCCTTCTAGAGGGGAAGCCTTTTACAAACTTTGTAGCATAATACATAAGCTAGAAAACAAGAAGAAATTTGTATGCTTTGATGGATGATTTAGAACTAAGCTCTGAGGCCAATTTATAGCCCCGATCAATTTTATCCATTGCTGACGTGGCACTATAGGGGCACCCGAGTGGTTGAGGGCGCCTGATATGTGGCTTGTGCGTTATCCGATGCGCAACGTTCACAAACGGCTAGCTAGGTAGATAAAAGTTGCTCACCCGGAGTTAGGCTCACCAAAACCTGACTTCGACGTTTCACACCTCAAGCGTCCTTCTTTCCGGTTTCTAGTCCCTTGGATGTAGTGCACGTCCTTCTCGCTTCATCGGTGTACTCTTCTGTAGCTTCCGCGTCCCTCGAATGCACCAAGCCCATCGACTCACTTCCTTGTGCAATCCTTCTCGTCCACTGCGTCTTACGCTCGACTTTCTACTCTTCTAAGCTCCTACACAATTAGATCAAAAATACAACAGGACCTAACCTAACTTGGTTGATCACATCAAAACCAACTGGGGCACCAATACATCGTAGCATGTGATTTGTACCACATGCGTTATAGCGACAATAAGGGTAGTAGGAGAATGGATCCCTGTTTCTCTACTATGTGAGACCCTTGAGATTATAAGTTAATTTCAATCTTACTCTAAGTGACTATATAGTTGTCTACTTGAAGTTCTAATCAGTGTCTGCTACTTTAGTGTGTATCCTATTAGCTATGAATGCTTCGGTCTATGGAGCATAAATAGAAAAGTGACTGATTAGAATGAATAGATTCTTGCTAAAAAGGAAGATTAAAATTGATTTACATCTGTGGTACTTATTCATTGGTCGACTAGTTACATTTTTTGTTGAGTACTTAAAATATAATCGTGAATAAATATATTAATTTGCGATGTTAAACATGCTCTTGACATAGTAGTCTTATGAGGGATATGATATGTACATATTGATGTAAATATTTAATCTGGGATAAAGGCAAGTGATTGATGTCTCAAATTTGTTCTATAGAGTAGCTAGGTTAAGTGTGACAACTTTCGTAGCAGTAATTGCTCAGTGTGCTTGTTGTCGCACGAATCATTTTCCCTGAAGTATGAATTGAATGCTCTTATATGGTCTATGTGACTTTCTTACATGGTCTTTGTGACTAGATGACCTATATGGATTGACTTGGATGAGTGAGAAATGTTGGAGACATAGGAAGATGAAAAGACACCCCTTTCTCTTCATCTTCCAACCCATTCATGTTCCTCCATTAATGGAGAAAGGGGAAGAGACCTTCTACCTCCTATATATATGTTTGCTTCCAAGGCAAAGGGGAGGTGACTAGAGAGGAGGTGCAATGAGTGTCCGTCCAAGCAATGAGTTCATCAGAAGAGATAAGTTGTGTGAGAGGTCTATGTAAGGTCAATAAGAAAGGGCTTGTCCCGTGTATGTAACGTCTCTGTGCAAGGTTCGTCCGGGTGCACAAGAGTAAGAAGGGGTTGTTACGAAGAATATTCAAGATTAGTTTGTCCAATTACAGAAGAGGGATTTGATTTATGAACCTTGAGAGACGGTTCATTTTTCGTGATTATTTGTCACTGACAGTCTCGATGCAGTGTTCTTCACCAGTTTCTTCTCCAAGATCGCTGTAAGTGTTTACTATTGTAAACTACGGTTAAAAATTATAAGAAAAAATAATAATATATATATATAATAAAATAAAATATAAATATATATATATATGGTTATATATAAAAACTTATATAAAATCACCATAAATAGGAGTTAAAAATTGAAAATAATCAGAGGGAAAATTTTGGTATAATTTTTTTGAAATTTTGAAAAGATTGCGGCAATAATTGGGCATAAGATAGGAGTTTGGAATTTATTTAAGGATATGTTTAAATTTCAGAATTTAATATATATATATATATATATATATATATATATATAGTGGGGCTCTGCTGCGGACTCAAAGCTGCGGACCGCTGCGGACTCGCCTTCGTGGCACCTTGCGTGGCGAAAAATTTCCTCCACGCACCTCGCGCGGCTAAAAACAATAGCCTGCACGCAACCCCCACCGATTCCTCCACGCTAATGCCCTAATCCACGCGATTCTCCTCGCCGCAGCCTCCCTCCCTCGCAACCAGATCATCCCTGTGCCCCCTCTCCCACGGCGCGACGATCTCCCCTGTGCGACCTCTCCCTCGATCTCTCCTTGCGACGAGGCGATGGTGACCATCGCTTCACCCTCCCTCGACGCCGTCGCTTCACCCTCCCTCGACGCCGAGGTTAGGGTTTCCTCGCCGACAAGATCGTGGGAGTCCCTCGCTTCCCCCTTGTCTTTTCCTCGCCGACAGGAAACGATTTCCCCTCCAAGCGACCGCAGCACCCTTTTGTGCGCGGCCTCCCTCAACAAGTCTCCTTTGCCGGTAAAATACAAAACTTCCCACTCGTCTTTTCCTCCCCTTTGCAGATCGGTTTCCCTTCCTAACGATGTTAGATTCCATTGGATTTGTTAGTATTTTTTTGATATGTTATTTTAGGTCGCTTCTGTGATTCAAGATTCATTAGGAAGGATATTCTATAGTACTCAACTGAGATATCAAACTCATTGAGCTTATAAACATTAATGAACTTACAATGAATTAGACCTGTCTATATTAACTTCAAATTTTTTGCTGTTATTTTTTTACCATCTTCTATGTCTCGATATTGCAAGCCCATAGGCCTTGATATTGCATTTGGATTTATCTCTAAATTTTACAATTTTAATATATGAGCAATATGTGACTAGACAACTTAGATTTTGTCAGAGATTGAGGGCCTTAAGTCATACAATTATTAAGGTCGACATGGTTTATTGTAGGTCATGACTCTGCTAAATCAATTCACAAGTTATATATACCAACCATCTCATGGATTGTTTGGTAAACAAAAACCTTAACACGAGAGAAGAGGATTATGAATGTTGGTTAGGATACCAGAGCATGCCAGATAAATCTCTTGCATTTCTTTGCTTGTTTCTTTTCTCTGTGCTGCATCTTCTTTTCTGCTTCAACGTTAACCATTGTACCTAGGATAAACAATGAACTATTAGGGAAACTTCTCAATGGTATGTGCTTAATGAGTATAATAGTGATGGATGTGTTGTTGCTATGGAGCTATTATTATTCTGTATTATTCCTCTTAGATGGTCAACTCTGGTCTTTGGTAGAGAACTTCTCATTTTTGCAGTCATGAATAGTTTAGTGGATGCTTTTGCAGCATGCTCAAATTTGGTATTTTTCGCATATTCAAATTAGACGGTGTTCTATCAATGTTGTGTCATCAATGTTGTATCAATGTTCTTGATGATCAATGTTCTTGACAAATGCAATACATTTTCTTCTAATTCATATACAAAGCTGTGTTCTTGATGATCAATGTTGTATCATTTTCTTAGTTTAAGGATATTTCTATTCCTTATTGTTAAATGGTATGTTTTAATTTCTTTTTTAGTTAGATGGTATAATGCTTCATTTCTTAGTGTTGTTCTGTATCATGCATGATATTATTACCTTGAGGGAAACTATAAATTCAGTTAATATAATTCAATTTTGGTAGATCCGATTATATACATAGCAACATAAGTGTGCTTCTTTTTGGTATAAGTGTTATGTATTTGGTATAAGTGTGCTTCAATTTTGGTATAAGTGTTCTGTATCTGTTTTGTTATATGGTATGTTTCTTTTTCTTTCTTGTTGACTAATGATTTATAGCGTGTTTTTTTATGATTTATATTTCTTTTTGTTATATGGTATAATTCTGATAAATTATAGACTCACTTTTAAATGTAAATTTTAGACATTTGTTTTAAATGTTTCACTCCTGATTGTTCTTTCTCTGTCTAAAGGCGGATCTTGCAAACATACAAAAGAAGAAAGAGGAGGAGAAGGTACACCTTTAATTTCCTGCCAATTGTGTAGCCCGTTGTTCAATTTATTGGAATCCTGATAAATTTCTCACTCATCTTGTTCTATACAAGCGCTCAAGGAATTGAGGACTAAGGCATCCCAAAAGGGTGCATTTGGAGGCAGGCCTGAAGAAGAGTGGAAAGAAATAGTCTGTGTTACATGTTCTACTGCCTATATGTTTAGAACTTAGTGTATAGACCATGTTCTGTCTTCTAACTTGGCAAATATTGTCATGTACTTGTTCGATTACGTTGATGAAAATCTCGTATGTTTTGATCATTTGATATTTCTCTAATTACTTAGCGCTTTATTAACTCTGGAAATGAAGTCTAGTTTGATCTAGAAGAAAAGCATTGTTCAATCCATGCTTTCTCCACTGCACATTTAGAATTTTGCATCGACTCTGCCAAATTAAGCAAAAGGTGACTCGACAAGTGTTTGCTTCGCCTTGATGAGGCTCTAGATAGGCCACTCGGGCTCCATCTTATGGTATGCCCATCAAATAAGCTCCAGCTCGACTGCTCAAGAGAACACCAAAAGTTGCCGGAGATAGGCGACGCCGCATGCTGCTTCGAAACATGCCAACCCTTCTCTACGACCGTTTCAAATAGCGAAGATCGAAGATCGTTGCGATTGGTCACCGTAGCTCCAATTTAAATTTTCTCTACGTCCATCTGATTAACATCGATCTATTACCTCGTCAACGTCTCATTAATATCGATCTTTTCCACCATGTAAAGTTTGTTTGGAGCCAGATTGCATCCAAAATTGCATCTTATGATAGGTATTTCAAATTTCGATCAGCCTTGTCAAACTCGTTGTGAACTCAATCACAAGTTGGGACAATTCAAAACTGTCAAAAACGAAATCACAACTTGGGACAAAACTGTGAAAGCTGTTAGCTCAAGTTTTGAACTGGCAACAGCTAATTCAATGGTGCAATGGAAATGGGACAAAACTGTCAAAGCTGTTAGCTCAAGTTCTGAACTAGCAATAGCCAATTACATGTATACGTAGAAATTGAGATAAAACATAACAGACATATTAACAACACAAATCCAATTACAGACATAACAAATTTTTAACAACATATCAGATAACATAATGTTGGCATGACTCGAGAAATGAGCTGTTAAAATGTTAAAATGACATAACAATTGAGCTGTTAAAATGTTGGCATGACTCGAGAAAGAATATGAGACCATATAGCATAACCAATTTCAATGTTACACATTTGCAACCTTACGTCGCGAGATGCCTTCAGCTGAACTTCGTAGTCTGTTTGAATCCGAAGCATATGTTGTTGACCTGTATTTTCTGCACCCCGACCTTGCACACTGGCAGCATTTCCTTTTCTCCTAATATTGAGCTTTCGAGTTTCATGGATAATGTCAGCTGTCTTACTCCACCATTGTAAGACCCCCCTGGAAAAATTAGGAACAAAAATATGATTGACTAATAGGAGAATATTCAACATGGTGGCATGCAGTTTCTTTTTTGTGTTTTAAAATACGTTAATAATAAGAGAACAAGATTTTAGGTTCAAATGTACCAAATATTGAACAAAGATAGATGACTTAAATCCTTATATAAATATTACTGATTCTCATAAAATTTTCATGAAGAAGAAATACAACAACACACACTTTCATTGGTTGAACCAACCAACTTATGTTTAACTGGGTTAGACAAAAATGCCACGAGATTAAATTGAATATACTAAGTCAGAAGTACCTTACTCCTAGGTAAAATATAAAACAGACACCGCAACAAAATAATAATCATGAAGGGCTTAATTTGTTGAGAAGAAAAACTGCAATAGCTATTCACTAGTTGAAAATAAGCAAATGAAATCAAATGATGGCTACGGTAAAGTGTGGTAATGACATAGTCAAATCCAGGGAAGTCATATAGTGTCCTATTTTGTTATAATTTTATTAAAGTTGCATAACCTCCCATATTTGCAAATTCAAATTGATTTCAAACTACTAGTGTTTGTTTCAGTTTATGCAATATGGCATGACAAAAAGGTTTGACAAAACAATTATACACAGGGAAGCAATACTTCTCAAAATTAACAAAGGAGACTCCAGAATGCAACCATACTTGAGTCTCATAATTCACACTGGATCCTGGCTACTTTGTTTATGAAAGAACCTATAGAGTTTGTAAGTTTAAAAAAAAATTCACCAACAGCTGTGAGCAAAGGGGGAAAGTTTCCAACATAGCTCACCTCAACAACATTTTTTATTGTGCCACCAATGTGGTTAAGGGAAGAACCAATTGTGCCTGAAAGTTTATGAGTTGTTTCTGACTTCTTAACAATTTCTGCTGCCTGATTATTGTCCATACAGATTCATACAGACTCAAAAGCTAACATGCTACAGATTCAAAAACCATTCATACAACCCAAAAGCCATTCATACCAACATGCCACATTTGGCACGCACATAAAAAGGTCAAAAAAGTCATTCCCAACTCAAAAGCCATTCCCAACATGCTCAAATGTTTCATTTCAATGCGATAATCATCAGAATAATAATAGCTCCATAGCAACAACACATCCATCACTATTATACTCATTAAGCACATACCATTGAGAAGTTTCTCTAATAGCTCATTGTTTATCCTAGGTACAATGGTTAACGTTGAAGCAGAAAAGATGCAGCACAGAGAAAAGAAACAAACAAAGAAATGCAAGAGATTTATTTGGCATGATCTGGTATCCTAACCAACATTCATAATCCTCTTCTCTCGTGTTAAGGTTTTTGTTTGCCAAACAATCCATGAGATGGTTGGTATATATAAATTGTGAATTGATTTAGCAGAGTCATGACCTACAACAAATCATGTCGACCTTAATAATTGTATGACTTAAGGCCCTCAATCTCTGACAAAATCTAAGTTGTCTAGTCACATATTGCTCATATATTAAAATTGTAAAATTTAGAGATAAATCTAAATGCAATATCAAGGCCTATGGGCCTGCAATATCGAGACATAGAAAATGGTAAAAAAATCAGCAATTTACCAAAAGGCGTACCTAAGAATTGGTATTTACCAAAAGGCGTCACATGGTTTCATTGTTACCAAAGGGCGCACATATATTACTAAACTTCCTTATATACCCCTACCGTCAAGTACTGCATGTATTTCTCTTTCCCTTTCTCTTTCTCACTGTCAGTAACAATTTTCGAGACGGACCATAAAGAGATGTTCCTTTATATTTTGATTGTTATATTATGGAACCTCTCTCAAATCAATAAAATATTTAAAATAATTATTAAATTAAAACTAAAAGAACATTTCAGCCCCACGTTGGGCCTGAAATGGTTCCATTTCAGGCCCAATGTGGGGCTGAAATGTTTCCATTTCAGGCCCAACGTGCCCAATATTAAGGGTCTTTTCTCGATTCTTCATTATTACATTTTAACACCTCAGAGAAGTCCAAATAAATAATGGATAGCAAATTTGAACTCCTTGTAACCTCAGAAATCCACGGGAATTGAAATTTTTACAATCGGAGCTCTCTAGGTCAATCAGTGGCCTTTTAGGGTGATTGGGCCTGAAATGGAATATTTCAGGCCCAACGTGGGCCTGAAATGTTTCCATTTCAGGCCCAATGACCCTAAAAGGCCTAATATGTCAAAACCTACTGATTGACCTATAGAGCTCCGATTGTAAAAAATTTCAGTTCCTATGGATTTCTGAGGTTACAAGGAGTTCAAATTTGTTATCCATTGTTTATTTGGACTTCTCCGAGGTATTAAAATGTAATAATGAAGAACCAGAGCCGTTGGGCCTGAAATGGGCACGTTGGGCCTAATGTGTGATTTCTTCTCGATTCTTCATTATTATATTTTAACACCTCAGAGAAGTCCAAATAAAAATTGGATAGCAAATTTGAACTCCTTGTAACCTCAGAAATCCACGGTAACTGAAATTTTTACAATCAGAGCTCTCTAGGTCAATCAGTGGCCTTTGAGGGTGATTGGGCCTGAAATGGTTCCATTTCAGGCCCAATGACTCTAAAAGGCCTAATGTGTCAAAACCCATTGATTGACCTAGAGAGCTCCGATTGTAAAAATTTCAGTTCCAGTGGATTTCTGAGGTTACAAGGAGTACAAATTTGCTATCCATTATTTATTTGGACTTCTCCGAGGTATTAAAATGTAATAATGAAGAACCGGAGTCGTTGGGCCTGAAATGGGCACGTTGGGCCTAATATGTGATTTCTTCTCGATTCTTCATTATTATATTTTAACACCTCGGAGAAATCCAAATAAATAATGGATAGGAAATTTAAACTCCTTGTAACCTCAGAAATCCACGGGAACTGAAAATTTTATAATCGGAGCTCTCTATGTCAATCAGTGGCCTTTTAGAGTCATTGGGCCTGAAATGGAAACATTTCAGGCCCAACGACATTTCAGGCCCAATGACTCTAAAAGACCACTAATTGACCTAGAGAGCTCCGATTGTAAAAATTTCAGTTTCCGAGGATTTTTGAGGTTACAAGGAGTTCAAATTTGCTATCCATTGTTTATTTGGACTTCTCCGAGGTGTTAAAATATAATAATGAAGAATCGAGAAGAAATCACACATTAGTCCTTTTAGGGTCATTGAGCCTGAAATGGTTGGACACCTATTGCATCGGTGATATCTAATATATAGATGGTTGGACACCTAAAACATAATCTCCTACCTCTGACCTCTCTATGCATATGGAGTTTTCAGAAATCCAGATATGGGAGGTCCATCAGTGGGTTTTGGTCAAAACCCACTGATATAGCTAAACTACTCTTATTGTATTGGTGATATCTAATAGATAGATGGTTGGACACCTAAAACATCATCTCCTACCTCTAACCTCTCTATTTTTATAGAGTTTTCAGAAATCCAGATATGGTAGGTCCATCAGTGAGTTTTAGTCAAAACCCACTGATGGACCTCCCATCTCTGGAATTCTGAAAAACCTATATCAGTAGATAGGGTTGAGGTAGGAGATGAGATTTTGGGTGCCCAAACCTCTAATCGTGCTGTATCACTAATGCTATAGGAGTTGTTTAGGTATATCAGTGAGTTTTGAGCAAAACTCACTGATGGACCTCCCATATCTGGAATTCTGAAAAACCTATATCAGTAGATAGGGTTGAGGTAGGTGATGAGATTTTGGGTGCCCAAACCTCTAATCTTGTTGTATCACCAATGCTATAGGAGTGGTTTAGGTATATCAGTGAGTTTTGAGCAAAACTCACTGATGGACCTCCCATATCTGGAATTCTGAAAAACTATATCAGTAGATAGGGTTGAGGTAGGAGATGAGATTTTGAGTGCCCAACCTCTAATCTTGCTATATCACCAAAGCTATAGGAGTGGTTTAGATATATCAGTGAGTTTTGAGCAAAACTCACTGATGGACCTCCCATTTCTGGAATTTTGAAAACCCTATATCAGTATATAGGGTTGAGCTAGGAGATGAGATTTTGGGTGCCAAAACCTCTAATCTTGTTGTATCACCAATGCTATAGGAGTTGTTTAGGTGTATCAGTGAGTTTTGAGCAAAACTCACTGATGGACCTCCCATCTCTGGAATTTTGAAAACCCTATATCAGTAGATAGGGTTGAGCTAGGAGATGAGATTTTGAGTGCCTAAACCTCTAACTTGCTGTATACCAATGCTATAGGAGTGATTTAGGTATATCAGTGAGTTTTGAACAAAACTCACTGATAGACGTCCCATATCTAGAATTCTGAAAAACCTATATCAGTAGATAGGGTTGAGGTAAGAGATGAGATTTTGAGTGCCCAAACCTCTAATCTTGCTGTATCACCAACGCTATAGGAGTGGTTTAGATATATCAGTGAGTTTTGAGCAAAACTCACTGATGGACCTCCCATCTCTGGAATTCTGAAAACCCTATATCAGTAGATAGGGTTGAGCTAGGAGATGAGATTTTGGGTGCCAAAACCTCTAATCTTGGTGTATCACCAATGCTATAAGAGTGGTTTAGGTATATCAGTGAGTTTTGAGCAAAACTCACTTATGCATCTCCCATCTCTGGAATTCTGAAAACCCTATATCAGTAGAAAGGGTTGAGCTAGGAGATGAGATTTTGGGTGCCCAAACCTCTAATCTTGCTGTATCACCAATGTTATAGGAGTGGTTTAGGTATATCAGTGAATTTTGAGCAAAACTCACTGATGGACCTCCCATATCTGGAATTCTGAAAAATCTATATCAGTAGATAGGGTTGAGGTAGGAGATGAGATTTTGAGTGCCCAAACCTCTAATCTTGCTGTATCACCAATGCTATAGGAGTGGTTTAGATATATCAGTGAGTTTTGAGCAAAACTCACTGATGGACCTCCCATCTCTGGAATTCTGAAAACCCTATATCAGTAGATAGGGTTGAGCTAGGAGATGAGATTTTGGGTGTCAAAACCTCTAATCTTGCTGTATCACCAATGCTATAGGAGTGGTTTAGGTATATCAGTGAGTTTTGAGCAAAACTCACTGATGGACCTCCCATATCTGGAATTTTGAAAACCCTATATCAGTAGATAGGGTTGAGGTAGGAGATGAGATTTGGGTGCCCAAACCTCTATCTTGCTGTATCACTAATGCTATAGGAGTGGTTTAGGTATATCAGTGAGTTTTGAGCAAAACTCACTGATGGACCTCCCATCTCTGGAATACTGAAAACCCTATATCAGTAGATAGGGTTGAGCTAGGAGATGAGATTTTGGGTGCCAAAACCTCTAATCTTGCTTTATCACCAATGCTATAAGAGTGGTTTAGATATATCAATGACTTTTAACCAAAACTCACTAATGGACCTACCATATCTGAATTTCTGAAAACTCCATATGAATAGAGAGGTTAGAGGTAGGAGATGATGTTTTAGGTGTCCAACTATCTATATATTAGATATCACCAATGCAATAGGAGTAGTTTAGCCATATCAGTGGGTTTTGACCAAAACCCACTGATGAACCTCCCATATCTGGATTTCTGAAAACTCCATATGCATAGAGAGGTTAAAGGTAGGAGATTATGTTTTAGGTGTCCAACCATCTATATATTAGATATCACCAATGCAATAGGTGTCCAACCATTTCACACTCAATGACCCTAAAAGGCCTAATGTGTGATTTCTTCTCGATTCTTCATTATTATATTTTAACACCTCGGAGAAGTCCAAATAAACAATGGATAGCAAATTTGAAATCCTTGTAACCTCAGAAATCCACGGGAACTGAAATTTTTAGAATCGGATCTCTCTAAGTCAATCAGTGGCCTTTTAGAGTCATTTGGCCTGAAATAAACAATGTTTCCATTTCAGGCCCAATGACTCTAAAAGGCCACTGATTGACCTAGAGAGCTCCGATTGTAAAAATTTTAGTTTCCGTGGATTTTTGAGATTACAAGGAGTTCAAATTTGCTATCCATTGTTTATTTGGACTTCTCCGAGGTGTTAAAATATAATAATGAAGAATCGAGAAGAAATCACACATTAGGCACGTTGACCATTTCAGGCCCAACGACTCCGGTTCTTCATTATTACATTTTAATATCTCGGAGAAGTCCAAATAAACAATGGATAGCAAATTTGAACTCCTTGTAATCTCAGAAATCCACAGGAACTGAAATTTTTACAATCGGAGCTCTCTAGGTCAATCAGTGGGTTTTGACACATTAGGCCTTTTAGAGTCATTGGGCCTGAAATGGTTCCATTTCAGGCTCATTCCATTTCAGGCCCAATCACCCTCAAAGGCCACTGATAGACCCAGAGAGCTCCGATTGTAAAAATTTCAGTTCCTGTGGATTTCTGAGGTAACAAGGAGTTCAAATTTGCTATCCATTGTTTATTTAGACTTCTCTGAGGTGTTAAAATATAATAATGAAGAATCGAGAAGAAATCACACATTAGGCCCAACGTGTCCATTTCAGGCCAACGGCTCCGGTTCTTCATTATTACATTTTAATACCTCGGAGAAGTCCAAATAAACAATGGATAGCAAATTTGAACTCCTTGTAACCTCAGAAATCCACAGGAACTGAAATTTTTACAATCGGAGCTCTATAGGTCAATCAGTGGATTTTGACACATTAGGCCTTTTAGGGTCATTGGGCCTGAAATGACACCATTTCAGGCCTACGTTGGTCCTGAAATGGAATATTTCAAGCCCAACGTGGGCCTGAAATGTTTCCATTTCAGGCCCAATCACCCTAAAAGGCCACTGATTGACCTAGAGAGCTCCGATTGTAAAAATTTCAGTTCCCGTGGATTTCTGAGGTTACAAGGAGTTCAAATTTGCTATCCATTATTTATTTGGACTTCTCCGAGGTGTTAAATTGTAATAATGAAGAATCGAGAAAAGACCCTTAATATTGGGCACATTGGGCCTGAAATGGAACCATTTCAGGCCCAACGTGGGGCTGAAATGTTCTTTTAGTTTTAATTTAATTATTATTTTAAATATTTTATTGTTTTGAGAGAGGTTCCATAATATAAAAATCAAAATATAAAGGAACATCTCTTTATGGTCCGTCTTGAAAATTGTTACTGACAGTGAGAAAGAGAACGGGAAAGAGAAAGAGAAAGAGAAATGCATGCAGTACTTGACGGTAGGGGTATATGAGGAAGTTTACTAAAATATGTGCGCCCTTTGGTATCAATGAAACCATGGGACGCCTTTTGGTAAATACCAATTCTTAGATACGCCTTTTGGTAAATTACCGTAAAAAAATAACAGCAAAAAATTTGAAGTTAATATAGGCAGGTCTAGTTCATTGTAAGCTCATTAATGTTTATAAGCTCAATGAGTTTGATATCTCAGTTGAGTACTATAGAATATCCTTCCTAATGAATGTTGAATCACAGAAGTGACCTAAAACAACATATCAAAAAAATACTAACAAATCCAATGGAATCTAACATCGTTAGGAAGGGAAACCGATCTGCAAAGGGGAGGAAAAGACGAGTGGGAAGTTTTATGTTTTACCGGCAAAGGAGACTTGTTGAGGGAGGCCGCGCACAGAAGGGTGCTGCGGTCGCTTGGAGGGGAAATCGTTTCCTGTCGGCGAGGAAAAGACGAGGGGGAAGCGAGGGACTCCCACGATCTTGTCGGTGAGGAAACCCTAACCTCGGCGTCGAGGGAGGGTGAAGCGACGGCGTCGAGGGAGGGCGAAGCGACGGTCACCGTCGCCTCGTCGCGAGGAGAGATCGAGGGAGAGGTCGCACAGGGGAGATCGTCGCGCCGTGGGAGAGGGGGCACAGGGATGATCTGGTTACGAGGGAGGGAGGCTGCGGCGAGGAGAATCGCGTGGATTAGGGCATTAGCGTGGAGGAATCGGTGGGGGTTGCGTGCAGGCTATTGTTTTTCGCCGCGCGAGGTGCGTGGAGGAAATTTTTCGCCACGCAAGGTGCCACGAAGGCGAGTCCGCAGCGGTCCGCAGCAGAGCCCCACTGTATATATATATATATATATATATATATATAGAGTAATGATAGGGACAATGAATTTGGGACAATGAATGGGACAGTGAATGACGTGTCAATTATTGTGTACATGTCCGATCGTCGATCGGACACTACCGGCGGCCTTCGGCCGCTGCCCCGAACCAAACTATACCCTGGGGGCACGGTGAACCCATCGGGGATCGCCGCAATTGCAATCTCGCATTATTGACTGTCGATTTCGATAGGTTCACCGTTGCCGGCGATCCTGACGAGTTCACCGTCCTCCGAATGTATAGTTTGATTCAGGACGATAATCAGAGGCCATCGGTGGTGTCCGATCGGCGATCGGACGTATACACATTAATTGTACGTCATTCACTGTCCTATTCACTGTCCCAAATTCACTGTCCCAATCATTACTCATATATATATATATATATATATATATATATATATAATCCCTTATAAATACTTATCTCCCCGTGCCCAAGCCCATCCCCGATTCCTTTCTCCTCCCCTCGTCGCCCGACACCGCCCACTTCTTCCTCTCTTCTTCGATCGCCGACTCCCTCTCCTCCACCTCCTCACGGAAAGCCACTGGACCACCTCCTCCTTGATCCGGCGCCGCCCTTCTCTCCGGTGCCCCGTTTCTCGAATCCACGTGTGCGATTTGGCCTCAAGCGACGCGAGCCACTGCCAAGCCGACGATGACAATCCACCTTCACAAGCGAAGCCTCCTCCGCTACGCAAAACTCCGCCCGACTCCTCCCTATGCACGCGACCCAGGCGCACTACCACTGCGATCATCGCCGAGCAGAGTTCCTCATCCCTGATCCCATGATCATTGCAGATGGTGCATCTGGGGCAACTCTCCTATTTTAGGAGATTGTCGTTCTATGCCGACACTGATTTGAATGGCTGAGGGTGTGGTTCTGCTAGTTTGCAGAGTGAGGATTTCGTCCGACACTTCACCGTGGTAAGGTGTTCTGGTAGCTAAGATTGGTTTTTTTTTAATTGGATTGCTCTGTGCTATGTTCTGTGCTTCTAATTTCTGTCAAGAAAATTTGGTTAGGAAACCTGATTTGATTTTTAAATTCGTGTTCCTTTGATTTAGTGGATATTGGCTTAGGTCTGAGTTGGAGAGGTCGTGTGGAGGCAGTTCTATTCGGATTGTGATCTTGCTGTCTTTGCCGTGAGGTTGTATGTTGGAGATTGGTATGGTGTTGTGTACTAGGTTATTGGATAACAGAGGTTGTACTTTCTTGATCTGTCGAAGAATTTTTGGCTTATGGATTGGTTTGATTTTAGGAGTTGGGATTGTGTGTTGGGTTCTTTGATCATGTAATGCTCTACCGTGAGCTTTTGGCGAAAGTAGGTGTTTGCTTACGGAACTGATGAGCGAGTATAGTTTTGTATTTGACTAATCAGTGTTTAAGTGGTTATTGGGACTAAATTTTGTGAACAAATCAGATTGTAGTGGGTGTGTGTGTTCATGAGAGGGAATTGTTTACCTTTAGGTTACGTGAGGTAGAAGTAGGAATATACCTTGGTTAGATTAGGTCCTAGGTTGATTAGGTGATTTGGAGATTATGAGTTTGATTGGGATTAAGTTGTAGTATGATAATGAGATCTTAATGGGTTGGCTTAGGACAGGAGTCGGAGATTCTCATCTTGGCATGATATGTAGTTGAGTTTGATTTGGAATTGGTTAATGATGGTTTGGATTAATTAGTAAACTCTTGGATTAATTGGATAAGAGTTAGGATTAATTAAAAAGGAACTTAACTAATTAATGATTGAGTTGGTTAATTAATTAATAGGGTACTATATTTATGGTAGATACTTAGTTTTTTTTCGTATCTTGTATTGATAGGATTCGAGCCGGAGGCAATCTCTCGAGCTTGAAGACAGTTTGATACACACTACATATAAGGCGAGTACTTCTCCCTTGATTCCTGTAGAATCGTTTACCTTAAATGCATGGTTGTTTTAATATCTAAGTAAGTTGTTTTACCTTAAATCTATTTATTTTATTTTCCTGCTTGATACTTGTTCTTGCTTGACCTTTGAGTAGTATTTCAAATTGTTCTGTTATACAGTCTCATCTCTTGATTTCTGATCTAGTTCGAGCCATCTAAAGATGCCCTTTCTTTTTCCCTTGCACCATGAACGAATTCTTAAGCATGTCTAAACGGTATTATGTGTGATGTAGAACTATCATTTGACCTGTCTAGAGTTTGGTCGGCATTAGATAAATCTTATCCGGTAGATTAGTACATGTTTATTTCCTTTGATGTTGGATATGTTTTGTTTTTGTATTGATTGTGTTTTGTATTATATGGATTGCATGATTTTGGGTTTAATTGAGTGTTGTATATTGGTGTCATGCATCATGTATCGTTTGCAGGCCGACGACCACTGACTCCCTTGTGGTTGAGATGGGTCGTCGGGTATATTTTCCTGTTGTACCACGCTTAGTCGAAGTTGTGTGTAAACAGTTGATACTGCCCAGGTATTTGGAGTCCCCACAGGTATTTTGGGATTTTAAGCTGCAGGTATTTTGGCTTTTCATATCAAGGTCACAATTATTATGGTGTATTTGCATAGCCCCAGATTTTGGCGCTTGTATCTTGTCCACTCAACCTACCCAATATAGTGGTGCTTGGTATGTGTACAGTGCAACTCATGACATCATGTGCATATTGTGCATTGTGTATTTGCTTGTGTTTGCTGTATTTGTTTGAACTATGATTGTTGCATATGATTGACATGCATATACGATTATGATTTGCATTTTATATGATCTGGGTATGTTCGAGAATATTAGCTATTTATGGAGGTGTTAGGGGGATTACTGATTTTTGCCCCTACTGGTTACATGGTTTCAGGTATGTTTTATTTGTATAGAGGTATTTTTGATTATGTTCGTTATTCCGGAGACTGTATACCCTTTCCTTTCTTTATGCTTGTTTTACCCTTTTATATACCATGTATTTATCTGTTCTTATACCCGCAGTACAGAGAGGGGCGACCATAAGGGCCGAGTATAACGACGGCATCGCTCTAAGTTAGTATGGCAGGGTACCCACCGGATAGGGTAGACCAGGATAGGATATCCCAAGGATAGGCTCGCCCGTAAGGGCGAGGGGCGCCCGTAAGGGGCGAAATACAATGAGCCAGCGACCGTAAGGGAGATTGTAAACACGGATAGGTGAGCCGTAAGGCGATTGGGGAGGATTATCTTTATAAGGTGAGACGAGAGTCGATTGGCGAGCGAATATTAATAGAGAGGGAGATAGCAGAAGTAGATATAGATGGGGCGCCCATAAGGCATCGTTAGATGGCTCGACCGTAAGGGAGAGAGAGAGAGGGGGAATGGCGAGCGGTATGGTATGCGAAGAGGGGCGACCATTACATTAGGAAAAAGTCAATTACAAGAGTCAGGGATTGAACTCGCTTGCTGACTCGCTCAATCGCTCGACAACTCTACATCTATATGCTATCAGCCAGAGATCCGCGTTGATAGATCTTCTTATGGAAATAGATTGCTTACCCAGTCTCGTTTGCTTTTTCACCGGTAATCCGAAGATGCATCCCCCGAAAAGCTCATTCTGCTCTAGATTATGCAGGTATGGAGTGTGAGTTCTCTTAGAACGAAGGGCTATGATAATAGCGCCACTCTTCAGTCCATCCTGAAGTTGAAAGTTGAAAAAACTCATTAAGGTCGACATGGTTTATTGTAGGTCATGACTCTGCTAAATCAATTCACAAGTTAATATACAACCATCTCATGGATTGTTTTGGCAACAAAAACCTTAACACGGGAGAAGAGAATTATGAATGTTGGTTAGGATACCAGAGCATGCCAGATAAATCTCTTGCATTTCTTTGCTTGTTTCATTTCTCTGTGCTGCATCTTCTTTTCTGCTTCAACGTTAACCATTGTACTTAGGATAAACAATGAGCTATTAGAGAAAGTTCTCAATGGTATTTGCTTAATGAGTATAATAGTGATGGATGTGTTGGTGCTATGGAGCTATTATTATTCTGTATTATTCCTCTTAGATGGCCAACTCTGGTCTTTGGTAGAGAACTTCTCATTTCTGCAGTCATGAATAGTTTAAGTGGATGCTTTTGCAGCATGCTTAAATTTGGTATTTTTGGCATATTCAAATTAGACGGTGTTCTATAAATGCTGTATCATCAATGTTGTATCACTGTTTTTGATGATCAATGTTCTTGACAAATGCAATACATTTTCTTCTAATTCATATACAAAGCTGTGTTCTTGATGATCAATGTTGTATCATTTTCTTAGTTTAAGGATGTTTCTATTTCTTATTGTTAAATGGTATGCTTTAATTTCTTTTTTAGTTAGATGATATAATGCTTCATTTCTTAGTGTTGTTCTGTATCATGCATGATGTTATTACCTTGAGGGAAACTATAAATTCAGTTAATATAATTCAATTTTGGTAGATCCGATTATATACATAGCAACATAAGTGTGCTTCTTTTTGGTATAAGTGTTCTGTATTTGGTATAAGTGTGCTTCATTTTTGGTATAAGTGTTCTGCATCTATTTTGTTATATGGTATTTTTCTTTTTCTTTCTTGTTGAGTAATGATTTATAGCGTGTTTTTTTATGATTTATATTTCTTTTTGTTATATGGTATAATTCTGATAAATTATAGACTCACCTTTAAATGTAAATTTTAGACATTTGTTTTAAATGTTTCACTCCTGATTGTTCTTTCTCTGTCTAAAGGCGGATCTTGCAAACATACAAAAGAAGAAAGAGGAGGAGAAGGTACACCTTCAATTTCCTGCCAATTGTGTAGCCCCGTTGTTCAATTTATTGGAATCCTGATAAATTTCTCACTCATCTTGTTCTAAACAGGCGCACAAGGAATTGAGGACTAAGGCATCCCAGAAGGGTGCATTTGGAGGCCGGCCTGAAGAAGAGTGGAAAGAAATAGTCTGTGTTACATGTTCTACTGCCTACATGTTTAGAACTTAGTGTATATGTAACGACCCGGCCCCTTGGCCCCTTGGGCGGCCCAACTGGCGGCCCACTTGGCGGCCCTCGGCCCCTTGGGCGGCCAAATCTCATTTGGCGGCCCCTTTGGCGACCTCTTGGCCGGTCGTTACTCACAAGTACTTCCCACCCCTGGCCAGTGGATTTTTGCCTTCCTCAGGATTCGAACTCTAGACTCCGGTCAAGATAAATCATATCAATCCCATAAAAAAATGTCAACCCTACACTAACAGTGATACCAGAAGAGGTAAATGAGTTCATGACATATACCTCGTGTCGCCTGGAGATGTCCCATCGCGCCATGTCCCAATCACGTCATCGAGAAAACGACTCCGACCAAAATCCGAAAAGCACCCACAAGACCACAAGGTATCTCGAAACCTGGCTCTGATACCAAAAATTGTCACGCCCCGAGGAGCGCGCTCGTCCGATACCGACCGGACTAGCTACTCCCTCGTCCGAGCGGACAATCCGAAACCTAATCACCACGACTACCTCAGTAGCTTGTACCAGCAGCCTATAGGGCTGGAACAAGCTAGTCTGAATAACGAAACGAACGACGACAAAGCTGCGTACCGGTACGACTTACGACAAACACAAAACACAGGCCTCCATGGCCACAAAAGTACAACTATACTGTCCACAAAATGGACGACGACACAGAGACACATATACAGCGCAGTGAAAAGAAACAAAAAGAAAAGAATAAGGGTACCAACAGTACCTACAAAGAAACAAAACATCCCGGGAATCTCTCGAGAGAATCACGCTGAACTGGGACAGGCTGCCGGCACTCCAGACATCATCCTGAAAAGATAAAAAAGGAGCTAACGGGGTGAGTACTAAGACTCAGCGAATATCTCATCAGATATACAAGATAGTCTAGCTAGCAATAGAGTAACAGGCTATCGAATTAACACAGGTACATACAGTGGTAGACATAACTGGAATAGGAATAGAAATACCATACCAATCTAGCTGAGTCGTCGAAACTGACATAAGGGTCTCCTGTATGTACATGTCAATCATATGCAGCATCCAAGTATAACAAACACGGGCAAGTGCAAAAGATTCGTATGCACATGGTGCAATGACATGGTCACCTCTGTCGCCGGTCGGACATCGTCAGCTACGTACGGGAGGAAGCTGAGCGGAGGCCACCCTCCTGCGTAGAGCTGTGACTGCCGTCCGTACTCTGCCGCTGCTAATCCTGAGCAACCGAGTAGACGGTATGCTGTCGGTGTAACACCCCTACTCCATGACCTATCCTGGCGATATCATTAATAGCCCCAGGCTAAGACCTATCCTGGCAATATCTCTATCAGCCCCAGGCCATCACCTATCCTGGCTATATCACTAATAGCCCCAGGCTAAGACCTATCCTGGCGATATCTCTATCAGCCCCAGGCCATCACCTATCCTGGCTATATCACTAATAGCCCCAGGCTAAGACCTATCCTGGCGATATCTCTATCAGCCCCAGGCCATCACCTATCCTGGCTATATCACTAATAGCCCCAGGCTAAGACCTATCCTGGCGATATCTCTATCAGCCCCAGGCCATCACCTATCCTGGCTATATCACTAACCGCCCCAGGCCATCTCTGGAGGATATCACTATCTGAGTGTTAACACCTACCCCATGTATATAAATGGGGGAGAGACTTCTCTCTCTCATCTCCTGGTATATGGACTACTCAAGGAGGGACATCTGCCTGCTACCACGCTCCGATTCACTAACCCATGAGTGCATGAGCGGAGCAGCACAGAGCACACTACCCATACTCCGTCAACCACTAACCCATGAGTGGTCATATGGATAGGTCAGTATGACTGTCGACCTGACTCACCCATAAGGGGCCCCTGATCGACAGTGATGCACAGTGCACGATGATGCATGACTCTGGTCAAACAGCATCCACTATCTAATCCACCTATATCAACATGATATGCAAGGATCATAAGTAATGCACCATAGCCTAGATCCTAATGGTGTAGGTATCACATGCAGGTATATCCTAAACAGTATCAGCAAAGGTAGAGCAGGTATAAACAATACATTACCTACCGCTAACATAGCATATCAAGCATATCAGCTATGACAAATCTAAAAGATAAGTCAGAGGTACGCCTCCAAAGTAGAACTGCGT
>JAGFNQ010004846.1:52567-150270 GCA_024364735.1 Boesenbergia rotunda
ACTCGCTCAATCGCTCGACAACTCTACATCTATATGCTATCAGCCAGAGATCCGCGTTGATAGATCTTCTTATGGAAATAGATTGCTTACCCAGTCTCGTTTGCTTTTTCACCGGTAATCCGAAGATGCATCCCCCGAAAAGCTCATTCTGCTCTAGATTATGCAGGTATGGAGTGTGAGTTCTCTTAGAACGAAGGGCTATGATAATAGCGCCACTCTTCAGTCCATCCTGAAGTTGAAAGTTGAAAAACTCAAGACAGAGGTCACTTGTTACATCATTGATAACGAGAACTCACCACCTCTCATTTTCCTTTTTGTTTCAGGTAGTCGATAGTCACGTCTCGTGCCACCAGGAGAGGATCTAGCTGTCAGCCCTCAGTCGTGAGTAGGTTGTTTCTGTTTTCGTACATTCGTGATATTTTTATCACAATGGTATCGCTTTGGTTTTGTTATTATTTTGGATGGTATTTGACTTTCTGACGTGTATTTAATTTCTTCCGCTAGATTTTGATTTGTTGTATTTTAGTTTATGAAAATTTATTTATTTTGAATATCATTTATTATGTAGATTGTCTCTAACTGTGTGGTTGTAGCTCTTTGTTTTATATCTGATTGTGTAAGATGTCAACCGAGTGTAGCTGAGTTTATATGTGTGGAGTGATGTGTGGGGTGATGCATGATTGGAGTGTCATACAGGGAAGATGTTGTCCAATTTTCGAACGATCACGGGCTCTGGGGGCGTGACAACTGTTTTGATTTTATATTTCATACTAGATATCTAACATAGATAACAAGGGTGAGTCAAATATCATATACTTCCAATCGTGTATGTCTCAATTTGCTTAGAACGAAAAGAGAATATCTTAAATTGCTTAACACTCCCACACAAACAAACCTATTTCAACGATCGACAAAATAAAATAAACAAGACAAACTTGAGCAACAAGTGAAAAATCAAAGAACATATATAGTGTTGTACCGAGAGGGGCGAAACATGATTGCTACATACATTATGCAATCATTGTCATCGACAACCAAGAGAATACCGAGCTTATGATGCTAAACCAACCTATCTTCATGTTATCGCCTTTCATGCTAGAAGCTGAATCATTATTAAAAAGCAAACACGTTATAATTAGAATTTAGACACAATCTGCATGTTTTAAGCAATAAAAACAATTAATAATCTACTTGATTAATTCTGAAAATAAACCTAATACCTGAAGGGTTGGAAGAGAGGAGAGCAGCAAAAACAAAAACAAAAAATTAAAAATTTAATCACAATATATATGTGACATTACTAATCACTGATTAATCTAATTTTAATGCATAAGCCAAAATTTGTACTTGTTACATTTCAAATTAATCACATTTTTGCCAAAAATCTGTTGAATTAAAGATATTCTTTTATCTTTCATAGAGTTAATCTTGTTCTGATAAACAAAATAGAATTTTATTTTCTTTATGTTTATTAAAAAAACTAAAAGTACAATTATACAAGAAAAAGTCTATATATATTTTAATTTAATATTATAATATTTTCATGCAAAATACTATAAATATAATTAACTGTTATGTGAGGTTTAGAAATAAATATAATTAGAAATTACATATTAACATTTTTAACACTTCCCATATTTAATGTTGTACTAATGCATAAGAAAACATAGCATAAATGTAGAGAATTCCTATTTTAATTTTTTTTTAATTTTAATCTCTTTTTAAAAAATTTAATTAACTTTAATTTCAATATATTTATCTCTATATATCACGTACAAATTAATGAAAATAAAATATTTTTACAAATATTTAAAAACACACACGCAAAAAAAACACTAACAATTAGGTGGGGAAAATCAAAATAAAGATACTAGCATTTTTCTCATGAATTGTTGCAAGCAAATAGGTGCATCTAATCCTTGTTAAGGATTTGATTAGATATGTTATTTTTATATATTTAAAATTATTTTAAAATAAATAAAAGTTAAGGTTGTAGTAGACAAATGTTTCAATTAATTAATTTTCATGGTAAGATTGAAAATAAAGTAGTTTGATTAATCTTCAATCTTCTTATAAATAGTTAAGTTCATATTGTAGATAAATCATGAATTAATGTAGAATTAAGGTAAAATTTAAGAGGTTTAAGGTTTAGGGTTCATAGGATATATTACCACTTGAACAAGCGCTAAGGTCAGATCCACAAGCTTGGGCGGCGCGATATGCATCAGCACTCGTGATGTTGAATGTCTTCAACAAGCTAGGGTTGTTGAAAGATGAGCAAATGCAAGCGAAATCATTCCTTACCTCCTCTTGTAATGCTAAACAACAAGCTTGAGATGGGTTTGTTGAGTTTAACTGCCCTCTGCACGGAGACAACTTTGCCACACATTCGGGTGGTGATTGCCCATCCACCTTCGTCACCACCACAACCATCATCACCACCACCACCACAACCAACATCAAAAACAAAATCTTATTAGCCATAAATACAATCAAACTACTTTCTCCCTCTTTTCGGTATGAAAGGGATCAATGTGGAGTGTGTTTGTATTTATATATCATAGATAGATGGGTCAACATGTGGTGATCTCAAAGTTAAGTCGAGAATCCTCCGTCCAGACAATCCGCAATGAAGTAGAAACGTCAATCAATATCCTGTATCAAATAACAAATAACCAATACAACTTAGTAATTGAATAATTCATTAAATGACTTAACCCAACCCATTATTTGGGTTCAGATTAGGTCTACTCCTAACCTGCCTAACCATCCACATCTAACCCACTGAACCACACCAACCCCTACACAGCATGCTCAAAAACATGGGTACGAACCAAAATACAGAGGCAGTATATCCAAATACCAGAACCAAAAGCTCAAATCCGATCCAAATTCATCCCAACTCCAGTTCCAATAGTAAGAACATAAGAAGGAAACATCAAGATTAGATCACTGCCCTGTAACAACAAAGAAACAGTGAAATCCGAGGGAACCCACTATAGACATCAGAAACCCAAATTCGAAACCAACCACATCCAGCCATTTCGAGAATCCAATACACGGTGACACAGGATCAAGATAGAGTTACCCCAATTCATCTTCGAAATTTGTTTAGAAATCGGGCTCCAAGATTCACCCTAATTAACCCCCTTACTTGAGTTTGTCGTTGACCGACGATTCCATTACCAATCCAGCAGATCTATGTACGCGAGTCAAGGAACCCAAATCCCAAATCAAAACTAAGTAACAAATCTCATATCCCTTACCTTGATTTCGCTGGATCTTCCCTGCTCAGATACTGCGAAATTTTAGCGCCCGGTGGGGAGATCGGGAAGATGATGAGGGCGCCCAACTCCAGGGACTGGGGTCGATCCACACTGGAGGAAGAGGAAGGTCGGTGTGCCCTAGAATGCACTTGATCTCGCGATTACTCAACCCCTCGATGAGCTTCTACCCGGAGGCGATGATCGATCATCTGAGAAGAGGAGAAGAGTGGAAGAAGACCAGCGCCTTAGGGAGGAAGCGTTGGTTGCGGCTAGGCCTCGCGAAGAAGAAGGAAACGGCCTGGCTGCGATTCCAGCACGCGAGGGAGAAGAAAAGTCGGCGGTTGCTTGTGGTTAGGGCTTGCGAAACATAAAGGCGTGGGTTTTTACAGAAAACCCCTTCTATTTCTTTCGAAATCCAAAATATGCCCTCCAAATTTGGCTATTCGCACAATAGCCCTCAAGTTTCAAAAATTTTACATTTTAGTCCCTCAAAATTTTCTATATTTTTACAGTATAGACCATGCTCTGTCTTCTAACTTGGCAAATATTGTCATGTACTTGTTCGATTACGTTGATGAAAATCTCGTATGTTTTGATCATTTGATATTTCTCTAATTACTTAGCGCTTTATTAACTCTGGAAATGAAGTCTAGTTTGATCTAGAAGAAAAGCGTTGTTCAATCCGTGCTTTCTCCACTGCACATTTAGAATTTTGCATCAATGACTCTGCCAAATTAAGCAAAAGGTGACTCGACAAGTGTTTGCTTCGCCTTGATGAGGCTCTAGATAGGCCACTCGGGCTCCATCTTATGGGATGCCCATCAAATAAGCTCCAGCTCGACTGCTCAAGAGAACACCAAAAGTTGCCGGAGATAGGCGACGCCGCATGCTGCTTCGAAACATGCCGACCCTTCTCTACGACCGTTTCAAACAGCGACGACCGAAGATCGTTGCGATCGGTCACCATAGCTCCAATTTAAATTTTCTCTACGTCCATCTGATTAACATCGATCTATTACCTCGTCAACGTCTGATTAATATCAATCTTTCCCACCATGTAAAGTTTGTTTGGAGCCAGATTGCATCCAAAATTTCATCCAAAATTACATCTTATGATAGGTATTTCAAATTTTGATCAGCCTTGTCAAACTCGTTGTGAACTCAATCACAAGTTGGGACAATTCAAAACTGTCAAAAACGAAATCACAACTTGGGACAAAATTGAGAAAGCTGTTAGCTCAAGTTCTGAACTGGCAACAGCTAATTCAATGGGACAATTCAATGGTGCAATGGAAATGGGACAAAATTGTCAAAGCTGTTAGCTCAAGTTCTGAACTAGCAATAGCCAATTACATGTATACGTACAAATTGAGATGAAACATAACAGACATATTAACAACACAAATCCAATTACAGACATAGCATAACCAATTTCAATGTTACACATTTGCAACCTTACGTCGCGAGATGCCTTCAGCTGGACTTCATAGTCTGTTTGAATCCGAGGCATATGTTGTTGACCTGTATTTTCTGCACCCTGACCTTGCACACTGGCAGCATTTCCTTTTCTCCTAATATTGAGCTTTCGAGTTTCATGGATAATGTCAGCTGTCTTACTCTCCACCATTGTAAGACCCTCCTGGAAAATTAGGAGCAAAAATATGATTGACTAATAGGAGAATATTCAACATGGTGGCAAGCAGTTTCTTTTTTGTGTTTTAAAATACGTTAATAATAAGAGAACAAGATTTTGGGTTCAAATGTGCCAAATATTGAACAAAGATAGATGACTTAAATCCTTGTATAAATATTACTGATTCTCATAAAGTTTTCATGAAGAAGAAAAACAACAACACACTTTCATTTATTGAACCAACCAACTTATGTTTAACTGTGTTAGACAAAATGCCACGAGATTAAATTGAATATACTCAATCTGAAGTCAGAAGTACCTTACTCCTAGGTAAAATATAAAACAGACACCGCAACAAAACAATAATCATGAAGGGCTTAATTTGTTAAGAAGAAAAACTGCAATAGCTATTCACTAGTTGAAAATAAGCAAATGAAATCAAATGATGGCTATGGTAAAGTGTGGTAATGACATAGTCAAATCCAGGGAAGTCATATCGTATCCTATTTTGTTATAATTTTATTAAAGTTGCATAACCTCCCATATTTGCAAGTTCAAATTGATTTCAAACTACTAGTGTTTGTTTCAGTTTATGCAATATGGCATGACAAAAAGGATTGACAAAACAATTATACACAAGGAAGCAATACTTCTCAAAATTCGCAGAGGATTCTTATTAACCAGATTTCCCAATAATTTATTAACTAAAAAAGAAATTAAAGCATACCATTTAACAATAAGAAATAGAAACATCCTTAAACTAAGAAAATGATACAACATTGATCATCAAGAACACAGCTTTGTATATGAATTAGAAGAAAATGTATTGCATTTGTCAAGAACATTGATCATCAAGAACATTGATACAACATTGATGATACAACATTGATAGAACACCATCTAATTTGAATATGCGAAAAATACCAAATTTGAGCATGCTGCAAAAGCATCCACTTAAACTATTCATGACTGCAGAAATGAGAAGTTCTCTACCAAAGACCAGAGTTGACCATCTAAGAGGAATAATACAGAATAATAATAGCTCCATAGCACCAACACATCCATCACTATTATACTCATTAAGCAAATACCATTGAGAACTTTCTCTAATAGCTCATTGTTTATCCTAGGTACAATGGTTAACGTTGAAGCAGAAAAGAAGATGCAGCACAGAGAAATGAAACAAGCAAAGAAATGCAAGAGATTTATCTGGCATGCTCTGGTATCCTAACCAACATTCATAATCCTCTTCTCTCGTGTTAAGGTTTTTGTTTGCCAAACAATCCATGAGATGGTTGGTATATATAACTTGTGAATTGATTTAGCAGAGTCATGACCTACAATAAACCATGTCGACCTTAAATCCAAATGCAATATCAAGGCCTATGGGCCTGCAACATCGAGACATAGAAGATGGTAAAAAAATAACAGCAAAAAATTTGAAGTTAATATAGACAAGTCTAATTCATTGTAAGCTCATTAATGTTTATAAACACAATGAGTTTGATATCTCAGTTGGTTACTATAGAATATCCTTCCTAATGAATGTTGAATCACAGAAGCGACCTAAAACAACATATCAAAAAAATACTAACAAATCCAATGGAATCTAACATCGTTAGGAAGGGAAACCGATCTGCAAAGGGGAGGAAAAGACGAGTGGGAAGTTTTGTGTTTTACCGGCAAAGGAGATTTGTTGAGGGAGGCCGCGCACAGAAGGGTGCTACGGTCGCTTGGAGGGGAAATCGTTTCCTGTCGGCGAGGAAAAGACGAGGGGGAAGCGAGGGACTCCCACGATCTTATCGGCGAGGAAACCCTAACCTCGGCGTCGAGGGAGGGCGAAGCGACGGCGTCGAGGGAGGGCGAAGCGACGGTCACCGTCGCCTCGTCGCGAGGAGAGATCGAGGGAGAGGTCGCAAAGGGGAGATCGTCGCGCCGTGGGAGAGGGGGCACAGGGATGATCTGGTTGCGAGGGAGGGAGGCTGCGGCGAGGAGAATCGCGTGGATTAGGGCATTGGCGTGGAGGAATCTGTGGGGGTTGTGTGCAGGCTATTGTTTTTAGCCGCGCGAGGTCTGCGTGGAGGAAATTTTTCGCCACGCAAAGTGCCACGAAGGCGAGTCCGCAGCGGTCCGCAGCACTTCGTCCGCAGCAGAGCCCCTCTGATATATATATATATATATATATATATATATATATATATATATATATATATATATATATATATATATATATATATATATATATATATATATATATTATTGAAGCCTATTTATTTAAAATGTTATAGAGCTAAATCTTTTATTGAGCTTTACTAGAGACATTATTGTCCTTGTAATTTGGTTAAGGGATAGCTACAACAAAAGAAATATAGTATGCATTTTAACACTGCATAGGTAATATGAAATTCTAAAATTTGTAAAATATAATTATATTTTTATATAATTGAATGCAAAACTAAATAATCAACTTGCAAATTGAGCTTTAGATAGACAAATATTCAGGTTTATGAATTATTGACGAGCTTACTCCATGAACTTAAATGAACCAAATTCATGACTCTTCAAGGTTATTCATTGATTTTTACCAAACAAACAATCACAGGGAGGGGAGCATTGGCGCAACAATAAAGTTTAGGAGTTTAAGTCGCAGAAACTGTCTCTTGCAAATGCAAGGTAAGACTGCGTACAATAAATCCAATATGATTTAACCCTTCCTCGGAACCTATACTGGCGGTCGTGCACCAGACTTCTTTTAATCAAACAATCACAAGCTAAGTATTAAATTTGTTGATGAACACCCTATTCGTCTATTCATTTACAATCCTATCTCCTACATGCGCTACTGTTCCTGGGCGAAGCCCCCGTGATTTACCTACTTGTATCTAGCCGAGGGGCCAACAATACTGGGCCGCTTGGGGTGATCGTTATCATCTTTTGTCACAGATTTACAATACTATCAATTATCACTTGTTTACTTTTATTGTACATTTATTTTGATTAATCCAGTATCCTAGTTGGGTTCCAACCATAGACAACCTTAAAAGGACTCAAACTTGTTGTCCTATTTCTCGATCTGTTATAGACAAACTCTGATTGAGATAATGCCAAGTGCCACTTCTTCAGCTTAGTTCTTGTAAAACACTTCAGAAGATTTCCCAAACTCTGATTCACCACCTCAGTCTGACTATCTGCCTGGAGGTGATAGGCACTACTAAAGTTCAATTGTATTCCCGATTTTCCTCATAAGCACTTCTAAAGATTTTTCCTGTGAGCTCTTCTAGAAATGACTGATGAACTTGGTAACACGGTCTAAAGATATGGATCGAGGAATGTCATGTAAATGCACAATCTCCTTAAAGTAAAGATGGGTAATCCAGACAATATCCATAGTCTTCCTGCAAGCTACAAAATGTACCATCTTTGAAAATATGTCAACCATAACTAGAATAGAATCCAAGGTCCGTTAGGTGCAGGGTAATCCCAATACAAAATCCATGCTGACGTGAAACCAAGGAGCTTCAGGAATAGCTAGAGGAGTGTACAAGCCTGCATTGGTAAGAACCCTCTTAGACTATTGGCATACAAAACATCAGTCTACAAAGTGAGCCACATCATTGGTCAACTTAGGACAATAAAAATAAGCAAATATGAGGGTCAATATCTTATCACATCCAAAATACCCTTCATTATGAAGCTCACTTATAATTTGTTGCCTTAGAGCATAATCTAGAATGCACAACTGCAACTCACGAAACATATAGTTATTATGCAAAATAAAATCGTGATGGAGATGTACCTCCTGGAATATCCTTCTAAATGAAGGGTCAGTTGCATACATATCTGCGAAGACTTCAAAGCCTGCAACTTTGGTGCTCATGGTAGTAAGTAATAAAGAGTGATGACTCATCTACAACACGGTTCAGACTCCCAACTTCAGTGTAAAGGTAAACTCCTACAAATAAGCCACCCTCTAGCATTCCGCCTACTCACCTTGTGTTGACCATTGATGTACTTCAAGGCTTCATTGTCAGTAAATAGGATGAACTCCTTCTGTACTAGGTAGTGACGTTCATGCTTCAAGGACCAAACAATGACATAGAACTTGAAATCGTAGATAGAATAATTCTTCTTAGACCTCGACGACTTCTAAAGAAAGCAATTGGACACCCCTATACCAATGACGGATGCATAACAGTTGACCTCAAACAATTGGTCAAAATCAAGGAAGTGCCAGAACGAGAATTTAACCAAATGAAAACTAGTTTCTGCTTGTTCAGACCACTTGAAATCTTGTCCCTTGAGATACTCGATGATGGAAGCAATCAGAGCGCTGAAATTTCTGATGAATCGACGGTAGAAAGAAGCCAAGCCATGGAAACTTTTGACATCATGCAACGTCCTCAGCTGAAGCCAATCCAATACTGCATCTATCTTTACTTGATCTACGTGCACACCATCAGTAGACATAATAAAGCCAATGAAAGTTACTAATATAATAAAGAAAGAACACTTTTTCTTGTTGACAAATAAGCACTCCGTTTTTAACTTTTCAAAAACAACACGGAGGTCATCGAAGTGTGATGCCCATGTCAGACGAGAAAGTCATCAAAGTAAATCACCACAAACTTTCCCATGAAAGGTCGCAGGATCTGATGCATAAATCTCATGAATGTGTTGAGCGCATTGGACAATTCAAAAGACATGATCATCCACTCATATAACCGATGTTGCACCTTGAATGCAGTCTTCCATTCATCTCCAGGCCATATTTTGATCTGGTGGTATCCGCTTTTAAGTTAATATTTAAGAAGACCTTAGAACCAGATAGTTGATCCAACATGTTGTCTTGGAACTGCAACATACACATGCCACAAACCATCTTTTGTCGGCACTAGTAGGGTAGGAACTGCATATCGACCCATGCTCTCATGGATAAACCCTTCTCTAGTAATTCCACCACCTGCCGTTGCAATTCTTCAGTCTCCTTGGGACTGAGGTGATATGCTGGTTGATCAGGAAAACTTGACCCCGGAACAAAATCAATCTGATGTTGGATATCTCACATAGGTGATGGCCCAAAGCAGCTTCTCAAAATTCACTATATGCTACTGTACTTCAACTGGTAACTCAACGTTTATGGCTAGGATATCGCTCTGGCATGACAGCAAAGCATAGACTGTAAGGACCCCAGGATAGTTTTGATGTGATCAACCGAGTTAAGTTAGGTCATGTTGGTTTGATCTTTGTGTCTAAGTGTGCAGGAACTTAAGAACACAAGAAGTCGAGCGAAAGATGCAACAGACGAGAATGATGGTACGGGAAGGGAGCCGACGGGTTTGGTGCATCCGAGGGATGAGAAGACTGCGGAAGAGTACACTGGTGGACAAGAAGGGCATGTGTGACGTCCAAGCGACGAGAAGTCGGGGAGGAAGACTACTCGAGGAAAAGATCGAAAGTTGTGTTTGGGTGAGCTCAACTTCGGACGATCAGAAATCACCCAGAAGCCCAAAAGACTGATCAACGGGAGGTTGACCAGAACTGATACCAGCGCCCCAGTGAACCCAAGCGCCTGGAGTCCCGGTGCCCAGGTTAATACAGTCGCCCGGGATTGAAGATTTATCCAAAATGAGTTATTTTCACAGCCATTGGGACACAGATAAGATTTGACCCAATTTAGGCGCCCCCATTGCATACAGGCGCCCAGGAAGTGCCACATCAGCAACGAGATAAACTTTCCAGATACTATAAATAGAACTCTTTAGCTCAGAATTAGAAGATACAACTTGTATTCACATTTTCTAATTCTATTCTGTGTTTTCAATGAATGTAAGAGGCTTCTCCGCCTTCATTAAAGGAGATTAATATAGTAGAGCTTTCAACATCTTGGATTAATAACCACCCAGGTTACAAACCAAGTAAAACTCGGAGTCTTGTTTTCTTTTAAGATGTTAATGTTATTCATTTCTAATTAACTAATACTGCATCTTTGCTAAGTTCAAAAGCAAAAGATTTGGTTTAACTTTGCAGGCTATTCATCCCCTCTAGCCGACCCGACACGATCCTACATAATGTAGTATGAGGGTTTTCGAAGGAAGACTCATATCCACAATCTCAGATGTCGCGATCCTTAAGATTTCGCGCCGATAAACGCCAGGTTAAATGTGGCTTACCTATGTAAATCCTCATTCGTGATCATGTCATGAATGTTACGATCACGGTACTCGGCTTCTTCAATCGGAAGATGCATGTTGTTGCGACCGCGACCATAATGACCTTCCATTGGATCTGATGTTCGGTTTCCTCAATCGGAAATTGTCACCGGGCATGATAGTGATTATCCTACTGACAAGAAGAGGGTTTGAGGAGAAGACAAGAAGAGAAACCACCAAAAACAAAAGAAACCACCATCCTCAAGGTTTTGCAAAAAGGAAATTTTATTCTATAATAGAGAATAATCCCTCAAACAAACAGTTAAACAAGACGTTTATATAGACAAACTCTAACCCATAAATACCCAACATACCAAAATACCCGAAATATCATAAAAATAGAAATTACTAAAAATAGAAAAAAAAATGTTTTGATCTTTCGAAAAGGTCCTAAATGGTATTTTTTAGACTTAAAACTTGGCGGTTACTGGTTCCCTCGTAACAAGTGTAGATCACTAAATTTTGTACACGTGAACGCAAACAGAGTCTGATTCCAATACCCAACTCAAAATTTATGATCCTTTGAAGTTCCAAAATCTTATTTGGTTGATAATGCATCAATTAACTTACCTAAAATTTGCATTTAAAACCTTGTTGGTTGCTAAAACAAAAGATTGCCAAATTGGAAGGGGACCAAAGACACTTTTTCCTTTTATTTAACATATTTAAGGATTTATATAGATGCCATCAACAGGAAATAGCCTAGCCTGAACCAATGGAAGATGACATATAATCTCCCTCGTTCATTCCCATTCTGTAAGCTACAGGTGACATATAATCTGGAGCTTTTGATCAAATCAGGCAGCTACCAAGACATGGACTTGCAAATACCAGCTTATAATATGAATTGAAACACTACACATCAAACACAAATCATAAGGTACATAAATTGTTAAGAGGATACCATACCTGCAAAACAAATATCACCCCTGTTAAACACATTGCCCGCTTCACAAACTGAGCAATGCCAGCATCTACAATTCCATCGTCAGAGAGAACAAATTTTCTCACAATCCAGTAGCCTAAAGCAGCTCCTGCTAAGACTATTCCTACTACTATAAAAATTGAAACCTGTACAAAGTTACACAGGATGTTTTAAGATGTAAGATTCAACACAATGGAACCTATAACCATAAAAAAAAAAAGGTTTGTGACTCTGAAAAACAGATGCATGGATATTTAGAATCTGCATGCCTATGGCTTGTTGGGTGTGACATAGGTCGTAGTGTTAGACATAATTTTGACTAATTTAGGCTAATTGATGCAAAATTTTGAATTCAAATTGCATAAATTGTCGCTGAGAGATATATGCAACCAAAAAAGGAACTTTTAAAGTCTGTTAAGGCCAGTATATGTTTAAGCCAAGTTTACTTCTAAAAGCATATAACATAAGTAACCAAGTATCCTGATAGGCACATTCCCAATAAGGCCTAGGTACACACTTTAAACTAGCTGCCTAATAAGCAGCAACTGATGCAAAATAAACAAAGAAGATTTTATTAGAGTAATAACCCAATACTTAGAATGAAAAGAATTATTAAAACATGAAAATGATTCTCCACGAAAACAGAATTACAGATGGGAACACTTACAGGATTGTGCAACTCTTCATTCAGTCCAAAACTAACAGAATTAACCAATATGGAGAAGTAGTGTGCTACAAATGAACCAAGACCGAGCTGCAAATAACAAAAACAATGCAAGCCCTCTTCTATTCAAAAAGTACCTTTTACTAAAATAATGAACTAGACACAAACAGGAAAGAACTTCATACCACAGATCCATAGATTGTAATACATAGAATGTTTTTCCCTTCAAGGCCCATGCGAACACCAAAATAATTACTAGAAATGAAAACGTTAGGATCGTTCCCCGGCTTTGCTAGGGCAGGGGGGAAAGCGTGTTTTGGCTTCGGGATTCATGAAGAGGGTAGCATACCACGGAGAGGCGTCTTCTGGTCCGAGGAGACAAAGGGAAGCGAGGCGAGTGATAGGAGTGAGTAGAGGGGGAGGAAAGTGCTCCATCGCCACCCTCCTCGAGAATAGGGGTGAGCAAAAATTCGGTTAAACCGAATTAACCGAACCGAATTAACCGAATTTTGAAATTCGGTTCGGTTAATTTGGTTTTCAATTTTTTTTAATAATTCGGTTCGGTTTTTCGATTAAATCGGTTCGGTTTCGGTTTTGAATTTTGTAATTCGGTTAAACCGAATAAACCGAATAACAATATTAATTTAATTATTTTTTATTTAAAAATATAATTAATTAAATAAAATCTGGTTATTTTAATTAAAAATCGAATTAAATTTAAAATTTCGGATAATTCGGTTAATTCGGTCGAAAACCGAATTAACCGAATTTTTTTCGGTTCGGTTTTCTCGAGTTTTATCCAAAAATTCGGTCGGTTCGGTTATTTCGAAAAAAATCGGTTTATTCGATTTTCGATTTATTCGGTTCGGTACGGATCGATTTTAACCGAATACTCACCCCTAGGTTTGGCTCACCGCATACCTTGCCCAAAGCGCAACTGAGCATTGTGAGAGCGCTAAAAAGGGTTAAAGTGGCCAGGGGGTTTTGTGGAGAAGGAATTTAGAATAATTATATCTCGTAAAAATTTATTTTGATTAAGAAAGTAATTTTAACTTTCAAATTCCATTGGTAATGTCATGGTCTTACATCATCCTAAGACCTAGACATCTAAATTATTAAAAAAAGAAAAACATTGTTAACGTCAATTCAATTTTTTCTCTCTTATTGTCCTGTGTTGCTCGCCCTTATCGTTCACCTAGAGACTTGTTCGGCATCTGAGACCAAAAGTCATAGTGAGGCAATGCTTCTTTCCTCCTACAAGATCGCTAGACTCAACGGCCCGTTTATTATTCAGTAAATAAATTTGAAAAACTCATTAACTAAATAAATAAATTCAAATATATAAATATATATATATATATATATTCAAATCATTAATATTCATAAATAAAATCTGTGAACTATCAATAAATTCTCATTAACATAGTAAATAAGCAACAAAATTTTCAAAATAAATAAACAAATTTATATTATAAGATTAATAATTAATAAAATAAATTTAAAATTATAAAATTCTCAAACAATTAAATAAACTTGAACTAGACTTCCATAATATCTAAACCAATCAAATTCTAACTAAACTTAAGTTTGTAAAAAAAAAAATCAAGTCAACGAAAAGGAAGGCCAATGTAAAAAAACAAAAGAGTCAACTCATTGACTATCAGTAATCTACCTCTCCACATCGTTTATTTATCCTAACCCAACGCAATAGCAATAACACCTCTCCACTTCCTGCCAACCGAACTTGACGGCTAAAGCTCCCCTGGCGAAACACGCTACGAGCTTTTTTTAGCTCGCGGCTGGAGGTAACAACGAAACTAAGTCCCCCATCGACGTTTGGACATTGCGTTCAAGAGTTTCCCTTGCTCGGGAAGCAGCGGAGTCGATCCCCACGGTGTCGAGCCATGCTCGCACGGAATCAATTTATAATTTATAGTCAACGGTCAAATACTTAAAAGATGAGAAAATTTAATGATCATATACTATGAGAAAATATTTTCCCTGAGGTCCGTTGGCTGAATTAGACATTTTATAGATCTCGGATTAATGGCAAATTTGAAATGAACCATACACACATCATCAATGATCCATTCAAAGAGTTAGAGTATGAATTTTAAAGATCGTAATGAGTTGAAATCTCAATCAAGAATCATTTAGGGTACCTGGATGTCGTCGCCGCCGACTAGCCAGAACCTTCAGAGGCCATTGGTGCGGCGCCGTCGCCGGCCTACCCGCCGGATTCATAACCCCCCTCCTCCCCCCAGGCGCGTCGCCTCCTGTGGCGTCGCCCCCTGTCGCGTCACTGCCTTTCGACGAGTCGCCGCTGGTGGAAGGAAAGGAGATTTGAACGGAGTCGATCCCCACGGTGTCGAGCCATGCTCGCACGGAATCAATTTATAATTTATAGTCAACGGTCAAATACTTAAAAATGAGAAAATTTAATGATGAGATGAGAAAATATTTTCTGAGGCCCGATGGCTGAATCAGACATTTTATAGATCTCGGATTAATGGCAGTTTGAAATGAACCATACACACATCAAGATCCATTCAAAGAGTTGAGTATGAATTTTAAAGATCGCAAAATCTCAATCAAGAATCATTTAGGGCTCCTGGGCGTCGTCGCCGTCGACTGGCCAGAACCGTCAGATGCCAGTGTTGCGGGGCCGTCGCCGGCGGACTAGTCAGAATCATCGCCTCCTGCCGCGTCGCCCCCTGCCGCGTCGCCTCCTGCCGCGTCGCTGTCCTCCGATGAGTCGCCGCCGTCGGAGGAAAAGAAACCTCAACCTGTACTGTCACATTTAGGGGTGAGCAAAAATTCGGTTAAACCGAATTAACCGAACCGAATTAACCGAATTTTGAAATTCGGTTCGGTTAATTCGGTTTTCAATTTTTTTTAATAATTCGGTTCGGTTTTTCGGTTAAATCGGTTCGGTTTCGGTTTTGAATTTTGTAATTCGGTTAAACCGAATAAACCGAATAACAATATTAATTTAATTATTTTTTATTTAAAAATATAATTAATTAAATAAAATCTGGTTATTTTAATTAAAAATCGAATTAAATTTAAAATTTCGGGTAATTCGGTTAATTCGGTCGAAAACCGAATTAACCGAATTTTTTTCGGTTCGGTTTTCTCGAGTTTTATCCAAAAATTCGATCGGTTCGGTTATTACGAAAAAAATCGGTTTATTCGGTTTTCGGTTTATTCGGTTCGATTCGGATCGGTTTTAACCGAATACTCACCCCTACTCGAGAACGCCTCGCTCTCTGTGGAGCACGTTCGCGAGCTTTTCCGAGCCTGCTTACAAAATTATTCGATTTGTATTCGTATCGTCGAACTGGTTCGAATATTTCATTAAATCGATTCATATTTGAATACCCAACTAGCTCATGGAACTTCCAATCCAATATATTTTATCCTAATGCAGCCAATGGACACGTGATATTTCTAATATAATAATTAAAAATCGATCCTCATAATGATTTATATTTTTAGCTCTATCATATGTATTGTTTATGTATCTATATGAATCTTCTATTATATTCATAGGATCGATTCTAAAAGATAACGAATTTATCTTTTCTAGTATTAGATATATTTCACACCATCTTTAGTAGATATCAATCAAATTCATCTACTATCTATTTAATCTCTACCAATTCAAATCCCGTCTTGGGGCAGGATTAAGTGATAAATATTTAGGATAAAGCTGTACACTAGTGATCGAAGATCAAAATTTAACATTTACCATTTTTTATGTAATTAAAATATTAATTTTTAAAATTAATCAGTTTAAAAAATTGAACATCTAGATTAAAAAAAAATCAGGTGCTAAAATCCATATGTTATAGGTGACAAGGATCACCATAGGGCACTATATCCTCAAATCCACATGTATAAGGTGTAAACGATCCAAGTCGTTGGCGAATTATTCGCGTCTTGATTTGATAAAAAAGTTTGTCTGATTGAAGAAGTCGAGTGTCAAATTTAATGGAAGGATATCGTCTCGTGGTTGCAATAGGCAGCCTGATTTCAAGATTGAAAATATTATTAAGCCGAGCTCGAATTTAACGGTAGTTGGTTCATGAGTTACGAATATGTTCGTTGAAAGACTCATGAGCATTTTTGTTAAAAGGCTTACAAACATATTCGTTATGAGATTTGTTTATCAAATTATATATATATATATATATATAATTAATTATTTTAAACAAGATAAAACTAAACTCGTTTTATAGATAACAAATTGAATCTGAACTCGAGCTCTTATTCAGTTAAACTTAGTTCGATAACACCTCTACACATGTGTGTTTAATTTGATCTTTCCTTTACCAATAATGCCCTCGTCTCTTTACCTTTCTCTTGCATGGAAAAGAGACAAGATTGAGAAAGAGTTCATCCTAAAAGTTACCAAAAATTCATAATAAATTATTATAAGTTAAAAAAATTAATTTAATATGAAAATAAATTAAAAAAAAATATAATTTAATATGAAATAAATAAAAAAGAAATTTATTTAATATGAAAATATATAAGAGATGATATAATTAAATTTAAATATCTTTAATAAAAATTTAAAATTAAAAAAAAAATTAAAACCATTAAAAAATCTTTTAACCAATTAGATTCTAACTATTTAATACTATCCCTATTGAATTAACCCACATAGGCACTTACAGCGATCGAATCCACAGGGTGGCAACCCGACAAGGGCCACCATGCCCCCACTGATATGGCGCGATTGGAAATGATTCACTTGAGTGATCCCTTACTTTCCGGGTTTCGATTCCTCACTGGTAAAGCATGTAATATGCTGACGGAAAAAATCATCACAGACTGCTGCGTGGTCGGGTCATCGGGTACTGATATCATCAGTGGTGAAGTCACTATGTATCTCCGTCCCGTGATTTATCTTCGTTGACCGGTAGAGACTCTTGTTGAAGACTATGGGACAGAATCGGTAGTCAAACGGATTAATCGGGTACGAGCCTGAATACCCTTATAAATAAAAAAAAAAGACAAACCGATTGCTAAATTTTATGGATTGCTTCGACACACCGACTCTTTCACCAGTTTCAAACAGAATCCAGACAAGTTTCCACTGCGAACTTAGGGCTACGATTTTACTGAGCCAAATATATATATTTGTTTTTCGGAATCTACAGTGGCTTGTGAACTGTTCTAACTAAACTAACTATATTAATATGCATATACCCATATACACGTGACGATCATATGCATGTACCCATCAAACAGCTGTAATCTAAGAGACGTTCATCAAACCCTCCTTCCTCAAAAGCGTTGCCTGCCCTCCCTTTGCAAACTCAGCTTCCACCAGCTGCAATGCGTGAACTCTGTGACCTCAAGGTCGACATCGATGGCAGGCACGTCTTCTTCCTCCATCAGGTACGTACTTTTCCATCCGAATTTCAACCCAATTTCTTCGCATTGGTAACTGATCTAGCTAGCTACTTTGTTGCAGAAAGTCCTCTGTGCATTCTCAGGCAAACTGAAGAGAAGTGCGAGAAGCCTAACCAAGGGCCTGGGACTACGGATGATGGAGTTCCCGGGAGGCCCCCGTGGCTTTGAGCTGGTCGCGCGCTTCTGTTACAACAATGGAAGCATCGACATTAACCCCTCCAACGTCGGTCTCCTCCACAGCTCTGCAATTCTCCTCGAAATGACCGAAGAGATGGTCGACGGCAACCTCGTGCGCCAGACTGAGGCCTTCTTGGACGGCCTCTACGACTGTGCATGGAACGACATCGTCACGGCCTTGAAGAGCTGCGAGCTCTTCTTCCATGCCGCGGACTCCTGTGGCCTGCTCCGGAAGCTCATATCGACCTTACTTGCTAAGATCGCATCCAATTCCGAGAACGCATTGATTTCCTCAGTGTCATTTCCTTCCTCTGACGCCTCTGGTTTCAACTGGGAGTGGTGGTTCGATGACCTCACTGCGTTGGCCCCGGGCACAGTGGAGAAGATCATGAAGGCTCTTGGGGCTTATGGCGAGGACAACAAGAACCTTCTTCTGACCAGGTTTCTTCTGCACTATCTGAAGACGGCGGCGCAGAAGCACAGTGGCTTGGCAGACACTGCAGTCCATGGTGTGGTGGCGGTGGGAACGGCGGCCTTTTCGTGCAGAGGGCTGTTCAGGGTGATGAGGGTGGTGACAGGGTTAGGGCTCAGCAGGGAATGCAAGGGGAAGCTGGAGAGGGTGACAGGGCTGGTGCTTGACCAGGCCACATTGGATGATCTCCTGGTGACGGGCCATGGCGGTAGTGGTGTGTACGATGTAAATCTGGCTCTGAGATTGGTGAGGACATTTGTAAACTCAGAGGAGGGTGGTTCGTCCTTGCAGAGGATGAAGAAGCTTGGCAGATTGATGGACAAGTACATCGTCGAGATCTCTCCGGATCAGAATTTAAAGATATCGAAGTTTCTGGAGGTGGCTGAGTGCTTGCCGGATTCAGCCCGGGACTGCTTTGATGGAGTCTATAAAGCAGTGGATATCTTTCTTGAGGTAATTCGTTCGATCTATAAAATCTTGATCAATCCATTTATTTTCTTCATTTAGTTTAAACAAGTAGATATGTTTATTTATTGACTCAGTCACACCCAACTCTGACCGTCGAGGAGAGAACGAGGTTGTGTGGATGCCTTAACTATGAGAAGCTCACTCTTGAAGCCTGCAAAGAGCTGGCAAAGAGCCGGCGAGTTCCACCGATGGTAGCCGTGCAAGCATTGGCCTCGCAGCAACACAAGGTGGAAAATTGGAGCAGCATTTGTCAATTGCAAAGAGTTGCTTCTTCAGAGGAGGAGGAAGAAGAGAGGAGGAGGAGCAGCTCAGGCTTAGCTTTCAAAGAATGATGATGGAGGTGTGCTCCTCCGTGAAAGGGAGGAGCGCAATTAGTCATGGCAGTAAGGGACTGTCAAGGCTCTGCTGAATTGCTAATGTATTTTGTTCTTCCCATTTTTATGTTGTGTAAGCATTGTTTGATATACATGTACTTGTCGGGGTGAGTTTCAGGTAAGGTAAAGTGATGTTGGACATGATTGTAATTAAATTGGAAGAGAAGATGGGAAGAGAAATCGAAAATAAAAAACTTTGATATATATTAATTTATATATATATAGACTCTAGACTACATCTAAAAACAAACAGTCAAAATTTAACCTTTTATTTACAGCCACTGTCTTCGCTGTTGTGATCGCCACTGTAGACACATCCAACCTAACTCCACATGAACACATGCCATACTGTCCCAGCCCCGCTTCCTGGTAGCTGCTGCGTGCCTCCATTATTCAAATAATATACTCACCGACTTCAATTTATAGCTAGCATGCCTCTTCCTTGTTCCTCTATAAATCACCACCTGATCAGATCAGCAACTTCACTTCACTCACTAGACAATAATCTCGCTTTGCATATCTTCCTCTTCCTTCTTCTTGCTTTCAATACATGGCTCTCTCGAGTCCCATCGTTGCTTGTCTTCTACTTGTCATGCTCGGGCTTTATCATGTTGATTCCCGCTCAGTCTCCATTGATCATTCGGTATGTAGGATCTTTGTTTGTTTGTTTCTCTATTGGTTTTTACAAGACTAATGTTAATTATATGTATATATATAATGTTTGCAATTTGTAGATCATAGCGAATAAGAGATCGGTTTTGGGAGTTACTATCGGTATGTTTTAATATTGATAATCAAATATGGTATTGTGAAAGCTGTAGCTCATTTGGTCGTGTATCTTCCTGTACAAGCATACAGATTGCGGAGCAGCATGCTCAGTGCGTTGTGGCAAATCGTGGAAGCCAAAGATGTGCAAGAAGATGTGCGGGGTGTGCTGCAGCAAGTGTCACTGTGTGCCACCCGGCACATCAGTGGAGACTCGCATCACCTGTGCTTGCTATGCCTCGATGACCACCCCCTCCGGCAAGCTCAAGTGCCCTTAGAGATGTATACATGTATTCTGTCAATAATTAATGTTTTTCCTATATTAAATAGCCACTTCTAGTGAATAAGTAGTTTCTGGTAGACTTATAGTCACTATGTCGTACGATTTCCCCTCTAATTTCATTTACTTTTGCCATGATTGATCCGATTTTCCAAATTCATGCTTCCGTGTTCATGAATTAGTGGAATAACACTCCACTACATCTATTTATACAAAGTGAGATGAATGAAGGCTGTTCAATCCCATAAGACTTCCACCTTCCACTCTATCCACCAAAAAAAAAAAAAAAGGATCCAAGATACAATTTCAGACAATTTGATCACTGAGTCAACTGCAAAATCCCAACTTGAGAATCTGAAATTGCTTGTTTGAGGTGCTTGAAAGATCTCTTATAGCTCAAGAACCCCATGAACCAGAACTCAAAGTCGTCTACTGTAACTAGTTGGATGTACTTTTGACTTGGCTTCTCAGTGTTCTCACTTTGTGTGGCTCTCTTGATGTTCCCAACTGGGATCAAAACCTGTTCAGTGATGCAATTCAGTTAGTATTCATCTTAATTGATTACTTACATGTTGCAGCATTTATCGATCAATCCATGTACCTTGTAGGGCACTCTGGTCAAGTTTCCCTTTGGAGAAGTGAGCTTGAGGGATCTGTCACTGTGGAATGCTATCTTCTTGTTTGAGATGAATAGCAACCCTGCAATAGGACCAGAAGTGGTGTACAAATAGCACTGGAAGGCCTTGGACAACTTCTCTCCCTTTTCGATGCAGAAATTTTTCCGAAAGATTCTCTCAAGACCTCCGGCTTGAAAAATCTTAGCCCCCAGGTTGAACTTTCCCTTCAGAGTTTCTGAAAAGTTGGTTCCTAAATTCACTGCAATATGCATCAAGAACAAACTCATGTTAGAACAGATTTGCGTAACATGAAGTGAACTAGAAGGTTAAGTCGAGTGAGTACCGTGGTCGCGAATGTTTTCTGCCTTCTTGCTGAACTTGTTCATCCAATTGGCCACCAAATCAGAGTGTCCTGCAGATAAGCATCCCCTTGAGTTATCAAGAGAGTGAAAATTCATTAACAAGCAGCCGATGCAAGAAAGAAGATGGAACATACTTGGTTTGTATCCCGAACGGCCACATGATGCCGAATGGAGTGTTAGTCTTCTGTGATCAGCTGAAGAAGCATGTTGGAGATTCTTGAGTGGAATCCCAACTACTCGACTGCTGTTTAGTACCTCCATAGGTTGAGATGAAGCTCTTTAATTCTATGGTTCTGTAAGAGATGCCTTATTGTTTGTTCCAAATGGACTGACTAATTTATAAGATGCATCTTGATTCATGGTGCATAGTCTTCACCACGTCACTAGTTCTAAAGGTGTTCAGATAAAGCTAGAAGATAATAAAGATTTTGATCATCTATCTTTTGCTCCATGTGCTTAACAAGGATGGAGACACCAAATCTTTCTTTTGTGCTCGTCATTTAAATCTAGCTGACACAAATCTCTGTCAGCAGCTTGTTGGGTTGCCTTTAGTTGGTGCTTTGCTTTAGTTATCTATGTGGAAAGTAAATCTTCTGAATGGGATCTGAGTTTGATAAGCACGCTATTAGTTTAAGGTTTGGGAGGCAACCCTTATGATGTAAGGGAAGTGGTCGAATCTGAATTATATATTCTAAAACATGTTTGAATAAGGGACGAATGTTGGAATAGAGAGTATTTATCAGAAAATTTTATTTATTTATTTATTGTAGTTTTACAAACACTTGATCAAAATATTCTTAAATTTCACCCACCTTCATTTTGTTTCTTGTTCTTATTCGTCCGCGTGTAAAAGAAATAACAACAATAAAAGCTTTATTCCCGTCGGTAGCAATCTTGTCCTAACCTACACTCGCCATCAGTCATTTGCCCTCAACCCGACTCACCTTAAACACAGAGTTCTCTTCGCCTTTGATGAGACCTACAAGTGCAATATTTAAACATAAGAAATGAATCCTTATTCCTAATTAAAGGAAATGAATCATTATGATTAAACAAAATCTATTATATTTCGTGGTGTCACGTGGGCATTTGTATACTTTTGAATGCGATTCGCCAAATGCTGATGCCGACAATGCGTCACGCTGGACGCACATGCGTGTACGGTATGCATCAAAATAAATGACTTGAAAATGATAGCAGAAAAAAAAATGAGGAACATTACAACTGTACACATCGTCAACGATCGTTGTACAAACATCACTAAATAGACATATATGAATAGAATCTCTCACCGTTAAATCTGCTATACCTGCCATTGTTTCTCATGTTAGCTTGAATCATAACTTCCTGTTCTCGCATTCTCACGCATTTTTTCCACTATATGCCTGCCTTTTTCTTCAATGTGTCGTCTCTTCTCTTCCAGCTTATCCCCAACCTTCTTCCCGAAATCCATCATTCTAGCACGTCTGCTGGTTTTCTTTGGCTTATCGTCGTCTTCAGCACCCAAATGATCATTCGGTAAGACTAATGACCTGGACATGGAAACTGTAGGGCTATCTGTGTTTCTTCGGATAGAAGTCTTTTCAGGTTCACCGGTCAATAGTGGAGCCTTCAGATCAGCATTCATGGCATCATAAGAAGACTGAATAGAAGAAGTAGCAGAGCCAGTTTGACCACCAATGGTAGTTGAAGAAGCTGCTGGAGTAGTTGCCTGGGAACTTTGCTCGACATGCATCACATACTTTACTTTTTCAATTCTGTCATCCGGACTGTCTTTAATTTTGATGCCCCTATCAACCTTCAATTTATCTTCAGTAGCTTGAGGCACTGATGACTCGGGTTCTGTGCTGTCTGCATTCTCATTATTGGTCCATAGGAATGGTGCAACTATACTTGGGACCCAATCATCTTTTTCTGCTATCATCCATGGGATACATATGCTTTCACAATTAGGGAGAACAAAACTGTCTCTAATTGCTGCCTGCATAGTAACATGTTTCAGAGTTCCAATTTTAAAGGGTACATTTGCATTTCAAAATGCAGGTCAGAATTTCTCAACTAGGAAAACCATTAATGAAAGGAAAAAAGAAAATGATACTTGAATGAAACTATCACCTTAATCCGATTGCCAATGAGCAAACCAATGTGACTATGGGATAATTTTCGATCCCCAATTGAAGAGTCCAAATTCCAATCTAATTCTGGCATATTGGTGAAGCCAAACCATAACTGATCAGATGGTGGTGGCTTTATCTGCAACCGCAATGTCCCACGGAGAGAAACAACTCTTATTGCCAATGAAAGGGGCACCTTAAAAAACAAAAATAAAGTCATTCAGGATCACTCAAAAACCAAGCATGAAGAAAACAATTTAAATATCCAGACTGGTAACGAGTTCAATGGTGCACTCGCAACAAAAGCGTAGTGGAAGAAGTGATGCAAGAGGTGAAGTTTGTATCATGTGAGAAATCAGAGTAATGTGAAATTTATATTGTATTGGCGTGTATTAGTATTTCCAGATATAGAAAATCCAGAATTGACCTTTGCTGTTATTTCCAGAACTTTATGCCGCCCTTGAATAGCGAAACTGATTGATTGCTAAAGCGGATGCATGTAAACTCAAACTTATTCCCTAGATCAGTTTAAGTTTAAGATATGTCTTACTCATTTGTCCCAATTATCTGTGATGTCGTTTAAAAAGTTTGGCCACCAGAGTGCAACAAAACAAAACATTCACTACTTGTCCACCAGTAGTTTTGATAGTTTATGTTTAAATTTAATATAAAATTTCAGAATTTCGTGTTACTTTCATTTAGTAGACGATTTCTGATATTTTTAAAGATGTCTGTATCTCAAACTCATGCGGGGTTGTTTGTTTACCAGAAATCAATGTACTCGGATGCAGACAGGTAGATACTCTGATTATCCAAAATGATAATCCAGAGTTAGGAAATCATGATGGATTCGAACTTTATCATTTTTAAGGAAGATTTTTAAGTATATAATGTAAATAAAGAAAAGAATAATGCAAAGGAAACAAATATCACAGAAAAAAAAATTGAAGAAAAAAAACATATTAATTCATCCACAATAAAAGGAAATAAATAGAAAATCTTCAAGAATAGATCATATTCAAGATTGTCGGATCTGCATTGGCAGATCTTAAATAAATGTAATTAAATTGGAAAATATTCAAGATTGACCCATCTACAATCAATCACAAATTTAATTTTTATTATTTAATAATTAATATATTCTATTTTGCTAATAAATAGGGAATAATTATTATCCTAGTTAGATTAGCTTATTTTCTTTATTTAGAATATTTATTTTTAGATTTACTGCTGAGTCGAGTCTATAAAAAGAGTCCTCAATTAATACAATTTTCAATTTTACTTCTCTTAGTGAGAGTTTTTCCTCCGTATGAGGTTATTTCCTTCTTCGCTTCATCCACTTCTTTCCCAGTTCTTGGGTGGTTCGACATTCAATTTTGGCGTTGAGTCAGTATGTCAACCAAATGTAGTGTTAAGAACCTTTGCAATATAATAAAGGATTTCCATGGAAAGACCTAAACCTAGTGAAGGCACTATGCTACAGTGCCTACCATTGGTAGGAGGTCCACTTTGAAATTTTGCACTTTCTTTGGCGGCAATGGCAAGTACAAATGTGAAAGATAAAACAAGTTATTGTGGCTCACTCTACTACTAAAGTAGAATATATAGACAATAAAAGTACATTGTGACAATCAAGTAACCATCTATTCTACAAGCAAAATTCAGTATTCCATGAACATGTTATATATTTTTTTAAAAGAATAGATTGCTGATGTTTTCACCAAGCGACCTAGTGGAGTTCAGTTATGTTTTTTCTGACAAGTTGGGTATGGCAGGCATCCATGTTTGAGGTTAATCAATTTAGATATATATTTGTGTAGGCCTTAAAGGTGATATATATTTGTGTAACCTTACAGGTGACAAATGAGTATGGTGCAAAAACATAGATGGAGATCAAGAAACTCTATCCAAGGCAACAAAAAGTGATACAGCCCATCTAACATTATCAGTATTATACTTTGCATAGAATTCAATAGAAGATAGATCCACATAACCAATCCAAATAAGTAGGACTACCACAACTTGTTGGTCATCGTGATTCATGGTGACAAAGTGTGATGACGCTCACCCCAAGCGCCCCTCACAGCCCGTCCATGAGTATTGTGAAGGGAGATAAATCACGAGTAGCTACAAGCCCGAGCAGTGATCAATGCATGGGGGAGGATAGGAACCTGACTACTAGCCAGGAATTGGCCCGCATACCTTATGATGGCAACACCCCATACACTAGCCAACTGTACGACCCGAGGGGACTGGTCATCATGATTCATGATATAAGACTTGGAGGGTGTATAAACATGGACGGTTAATCTCATTAACGTGAAAAAAAAACTTTTGCTACTTTGCATCAAAGCTATGGTAATAAGAACCCAGCAATTGCACCAGGGTAGACAATTGACATTATTTTAATGGTCAAAAATCACATCGTCAATGTCCTTTTGACAACCCTAGTAAACAAAGACTTTCTATTCAAATTAGAATTATTATTATAATTATCCAAAACATAGAAGTATAAAAATAAAGGAACAATGATTTTATTTACAGATACATGTGAACGTAATCAATATTTGATTTTCACTAAATAGTCAGTGGTTTTCTGCTTTTCTTCAGCTACAAGAAAAAAAACATTGTGCAGATACACGTGTTTGTGAAAACAAAGTACATAATGATTTTTCAAAAAATAACACCATATTCATACCCAGGTGTTTATATATTCACTCATGCCATCTGTACTTCAAGTTAATTATATGCAACATTCTTAAAGTTCTTTGAACATAAACTAACCTGTGAAACTTGATCAGCAACAGAGTGGAGGATGGTCTTCCATCTAGATACATAGCTTGCAGTCCAACCAGCACTCTTTGTGTTTCTCAGGCAATCTGAACAACAACAATACTTGACAAACTTAGTGATGGGATAACCTGAACGAGTATTCCAACCATCTGCATCTCTACATGAGTAACTTTGCTTGGGAATGGTTAAACTAAAACAGGTATACCAGCCAACAAAAAAAAAGAGCATACAATTAAGAGAAACAAATTTAAGGGTGTTAATAATAACAGATTACATGCGGTAAATTACAACCAATACACATGGAGGTGGGAGTGGGGTGGGTGGGGCGTGATCAGCTATTATTAAAAAAAATATCAACGAAAAGACAATCTATAGAAAAGACAAAACTACAAAAATCCAAAGGCAATGAAAAAAAGTTACAGTTAACATCATCTTCTGGATGAAGTACAAACTCACTATTTGGTTAAAGAAAACAAAAGTTCGTGGAATATACATGAGAAGTAAAATAATGTCCAAAAAAGATTACAAAGCCTCATTTCATTTTGAATAGACACGCTACTTATTACATAATTAACTAAATCTTGCAAACACTCACATAAAGTATCAGCTACTGCGATTAGTGATCTTAAAGAGAACAATATGTTTGGAAATAGCTTGATAGCTGTAGTCAACTAGTTGTACAATTCCGAGCTTAGATTTCTGGTCAACAATTCAAATGAATCTGATAAGTGATTATATTAAAGAATTTTAAAAATTCTGTTTGATAATTGATCTCAAGCATAGCAGGGCAAGCAACGAATATCCACTTAAAAAGGACAAAAAAGGACCATGAATCTTGATTAAGAAAGATGATATGGATATGACTCAAATCTTCATCAGGGAATCAGGAAATGAGGGGTAATTGTATACATTCACAACAGTGAGTTATAGTCAACTTATTTTTGGTTTCCCACAAGAAAATAACATATATAAAAATTTCAATATATAAACAGTACTGCCGGAACACAACAATATCCAGCATCCTATACTCACCTGCTTTCTCCGCTTCATTTCTGTTGTCCATTACAGTGGCTAAGTTCGAATATTTCAACTGGTTTCCATAATGCTCAATACCATCAAGTAAATCTGAGTTTACCTCGCCAGCAGAATTTGGTTCTAAACTTGGTTCTATTATGTTCTTTTGCAACTCTGGTTCACAAACTTCGAGTCTTGTCTCTATATCCAACAATATACCACCTGAATATTCAAATCCATTTCCATAGACCACACCTCATTCAAGTCCATTGGGAAAACTCTCATTCTGTGAATGTAAGGTGGAAGATTTCCAATATCTAAGCCAGTACAAACTATTTCACCAATATAACTTGGTCTTCTCATATTTGACAAACTCTTCTGCTCGAATAATCAGAAGATCAGAGGCCATATAAACCAAAATGTAAACAACTGAATATAAAAGGGAAAAAGGAAAAATACCTGGATGCGTGCTTTTATGATACTATTAATGTTTATACTTCTTTTAGCATCAAAAAATAGCCGTGAGAACAACAGATTACAGCAAAGTGTACCCTCATCATTAACAATCTTTTCATCAACAGTTGAATCTAAATTGCCAAGCCGTAAACTTTTGCTGCCCAAATAAGTAGAAGTTGGAGGTATATGCTGTCCTATATTATTTGACGAGGAACTGCCTAAACTTCTGTCCGCAGACGAACTTATTGATATATCAGCTGACGAATGTGACTTCTCAAAAGTCTTCTTTTCACCATAGTTTAATGATGAAACTGAGCTCATTCTACCCTCTATACCATTCTTTGAAGTCTTTTTCGCTAGTTTTTTCCAAAATAGACGAACTCTTGAAGATCCATCAATCTTATTTGATCTGTCTGTAATCTCAGAAGAAACCACTGATGGTTTTAGAAAAGAAGGATATTCATTATTCAAGGATGAGAGATAATCTTGGAAATCTTCACTAATCTTTGTGTACCAGATCCTTTTCCCCTCATCAGGAGAAGAAGCAAGACGGAGAGCTCTGCACCAGGATTCTTTCTCCCAAGAAGTGTCAAAATATAAGTAACATGTCTTACTACCCTTGTAAACTACTGAGTCTTTGCTCTCCACTTTTATGGGATACCTCTTAGCCCTACATAAGCCGCGTCAGGAAAAGATAATAGATCTATATATAACAAAAATGCTTAAAGATGAGTATTTTATTTGTAGAATAATGATTGTGCATTTGGCATTCCAATAAATCATGCATCAAACATATAGAAAAAATCATAAAACCATCTTGCATTTCTAATCAATGTGCTGTTCCCAGAAGTCATACTAGAAGAAAACCTACATATAGACTACAGCTGGTATTTTGGGGATGAAAATAAACTGTTTTTCAACCAATATATTCTGAATTTGACCATTATAAATTGGTGATATGACAAATTCAGGGTAAAAGAATGCAACCTACAGTCAAAAAAAAAAAAAACAATTGATAAGTATGTTAGTTGACAGTAAACTTGCTTGACCAATTTTAAGGCCAAGTCTGCCTATATTGAGATATGTTCTCTAAATACTACTCCCTCGGAGTTTCTCTTAGCCTTGAAGTTATCTTCATTCACGCCCCACATTTTTTGGATGCACCCTAGCCAGCAGCTACTCTCCATGTCCTCCTTCACACCTTTGCCTTCAGGCTTCAACGTCTACTTCCCTTTGCTCCACTCCGATGATCCTTGTCCTGCGATCCCTCGAATGCTCCATGTCATCCTTCACTGATCTCCATGAATCGTGAATCACCGGATGTCCAACTACCTTATGTCCAACTACCTTAGTCATGTTAAGTCAGCTCCATGTGTATTTTACTAAGTCCTGCAAGACTCAAATACACATCAAAACCATAAGCAAACTTAACTTATACTCTTTGCTCATACATTCACAAATAGAAATAGAATTATTTTGTTCGCGAGGATCCCAAATAGCTCAACATCAAGTTGAAGCATCAACTATGAACAAAACACATGTTCCTCGATCTAGCAAACCAATGGGTAGAGTCTACCTAAAATTACAGCTCACATGTCTTTAAGTTTTTAATGTCGTCAATGCTCTACGCCCTTAAGCCCATCTCGTTTTGGGCTTCCAAGTCATCCCCACTTGATCATGTGAGTCGTATTGTGCAAGAAACTTACCAAACTCCTAGTGACCTATTATAGTTTCAATCATCATTCTGGATCAAGTTTAATCTTTTGGACTTTCAATCATCTTGTCAATCTCTAAAACTCTCCTCTTGGACTTTCAATCAACTTGTGCATTCCTACAAACTCAACACATGTCAGAAATACAAGATGAACCTAATTTAAGCACTTTCAATCACATTAAAACATCAGAAGAACCTGATCAAAGTCAACCTCATTGAGGATATTTGCACCGTCAGTTTAATGGCTTTCTATCTTAATTGAAGATAAATAAAATTGTCAGATGGTATGATCAATGCCACCACAATGGTGAAGATTGTAGCACCATGATTAATTGATACACAGATTACCAAACTGTGTAAGAACTTCTGTTATAGGCTTACAGCCAATAGATATAAGCAATCTGTTTATTTTACTAATATCAACTTTTTTTACAAACATACATATTGTAAAATGCATAAATCTCTGTATGCACTTCTCTTCTACCTTACTTTCTTTTCATAAAAAAAAATCAGTATGAAACCAGCATTAACAACCTGAATCAGTTTCTAACTTCCAAACAGTCAAAAAGGAAAAACAGACGTGAGGTCTGAATCCCTGTGAGGCTTGTGTAATCCACGACTGAAAACAACTGACATTTTGCAATCAGCATTTGCAGTGAATTGATCCACTTCCTTTACCTAGTCCTTACTTCATGATTATCACATGCTTCAATGAAAAAAATTCAGCAATGAACAGAATTAGTTCTTCAAGTCAACGTGAACTAAGATTAAACAAAAGAACTTACTGTTGAATTGTGGCAAAAACATATATATCATTTCAATTTTCAAGTGATTCATTACTGAATAAAAGAATAAATCACTTATTGAAAATCTTCCAGCCAAAGAGTTGTCATCATCAAAACTTTTTTATAGCAGAGGATTTTATCCAACTCACCACTTCCGTGAAGACAAATTTGAGGCAGAAACAGCAACCACTGTACAGCCCAAGAGTTTTATAATTGCTTGAGAACCATCATTGTCAGACAAGATCAATAAGTGATCTTTAATTTTACCATATTTTCTGACAGGAACAACCTCCAGAGTGCTTTTATGCTTTTTTTCTTTTGGCGCTTTTATTGATGATTCATCAATGTTGATTTTTGGAACTTTATCTGGATCTAGTAACCAAACTGAACCCTGTGTTTCAAAATTCAAGAGGGTAAAGAAAGAAAACAAATAATTCTAATACAAATTGTCATGTGCATAAATATATTTAAAAAACAAACAAAAGTTTAAAAGTGTCGTTGTTGGGCAAGTAGGAATCATAAAAAAAATAGCCTAGTTGAGATATGTAAATTCAAATGCATGTGAGGAATTATTAAAAGAAATAAAAAAATATTGGCATCCCAAAACAGTTAGGTGCAAATCCAATTGATAATAAATACAAAAGTAATATGCTAAAATGAGATGGACGTATTAAATTGACAAGCAGATTTCTCATTTAGTCAAATAAAGTCAATCAGAGTCACGTGTGCAAACGAGCACCAGCAGATTTCTCAGTTAGTCAAATTAAGTTAATTAGAGTCCAATGTGAGGCAAAAGGGCACCAACCCAAAGAAAATTCTAGATAGCATAATTAAGAATGATTTAGAGATAGGAAAATTAATAGTGATGTAACCTTTTAGAGTCCAAAAGCAAATGAAATCATGGAGCTAGCTCTGGCAGACGGATGAAAAATATAAAGGTTGACTGATTCTTATTGACACGTAAAATAATGTTAGCATGACCAACAACTTCACAGGTCTATTTGGTTTCAAACAACAAATAAGGCCACTTTTTTTCTTGCCAATGGCAAGATAATTACGTGTATCCTCGAAAAGATCTAATTCACAGATATAATTACAAAAAAAAAGTGTTTCATGATTTCATCAAACCAAGCAACAATTAAATATATAAAATAACTAAGAAAGAAGCAACAACAAAAATTGGATGAATTATTATAAGTACTAAACATTAATGGCTAATCAATCTAATTACCATTTCCAACAATGATATTTATTAAGAACCTAAAAAGGAAAAGTAAATTTAAATTGATAGTGGGCAACAACAAGAATAATAACAATAACATTGTCACTAGTCTCAAAATAGTTAACTAAATCGATCTTATCACTTAGTTACACTTCCAATGCAAGGATATATGACTTACCATATACTTCATTGAATTATCCCTCATGTCCTTCCATCATGATAAAAAATCTCATTATTTGCCGCTAAAAATGCCATTGCACTAGCCAACCAACACTGAGATGGTAGGACCGAGTAAAGGTAGTGGGTGTTGGAGACTTCACTAAAGGAGAAATCAACATCGAGAAATGACACCACACACCAATGGTGATAAGGCTTTACGAGAGGAATAAATAGCAGTAGAAGATAAAACCAACAATAGAGTAAGGCATAAAATCAAACTCAAGCTATTACTTCCAAAAAGACTCAAACTCTTAGAGCCATCTATTGTACTTTTGATTCAAAGATTCCATTTTTCATTGTGTTGCCAAAGCGATGTTTTAGCAAAGTGCTTCAATTAGGCGTGGTTTGTACATGAAATTTATGTTGGAAAATTAATTAGTTCGCAGATGGCTCTTAAACTAAATGATACTCTGTTTTTACAGTTTATTACCAGTTTCCAAGAAGAAGATACATATACAACTACAAAAAGAAACATATCGGAAAGCCTAGACCTAAGGATAATCATGGCCTCATGGCCTTGATCCTCATTTTAATTTTAAGTTACATGAAATGGAGGTAAAAATAACATTTTCAAATGGGAATCTGGAGGAAGTAGTATGGATCAACTTGAAGCCTTTAATGATAAAGAACATTTGGTTTGTAAATTAAAAAAAAAATGCAGACTAAAGCAAGCATCATGCCAATGAAATTAAAAAAAAAATCATAATATTATTGCCTCATTTGGTTTCAAAAAAATATATTATGGATCAATGCGTGGACCTAAAGGTTAGTGGACATAAAGTAATATTTTAGTCCAATATATGGATCATATTCTACTTTGAATGACTTCAGTATGCTACATGAAAGGAAGCATTATCTTTCATAAATTAACAAAACAAAAGACTGAAGTGAAGCTTCTTGTGTCCTTGGCATAGAGATTCATAGAGATGAATCTTAAACTAATATTATTAGGATACTCAAAGAAGGTTTTCTTTAAAATGATTTTGAAAAGGTTCAAAATGAAAAACAAAATGCATCCTTCGTATTATTCATTGTCAAAGAGGATATGATCAGTCAATATCCACTTAAAAATGGAGCAAATGAAAATTGTCATATGCACCCACACTTGAAATCTTATATATGCATAGACACATATAAAACCTGGCATAGTTTGTGTGGTAGGGATGCTAGGTAGATGTAAAAAAAAAAAAATCCTATAATGGATCATTAACAAGCTGCTCAGAAGATCTATAGTATTTACGAGGAACCAAAGGTATGTGCTTACTTATTATATATAGATCATGGTTTCAAACGTCACTGTGTTAGTCAACACAACACAAATTGAGACATAGTAGCAAGAAGAAAGTCTCTACATGGCTGAGCCACTGAGACTCTAGCAACACGAGGCCTCACAGGAGAGATAAGAAGGGAGCTTCTATGAAGATCGTCTACTCTGGCAACGTGAGGCTTCAAATTAGGCAACTTGCAAAGCTTCCATGACTACCTCTAGTTGTAGCAATGTGAGGTGACACATGAAGGTTCCACAATGGCCTCTAGCACTAGCAATACAAGGTAAGTCCTCCAAGTAAGCCGCAACCTCCTATTCTTCTCTCTTGTGTTTAGGGCTCACCCTTCTTTGCCTCCATCTAGTAAGGCTTAACATATATCACATCTCAATATGGTATTGCAACTCCTTATCTTCCTGCTTGGTGGTTTTGACACTGCATGTCAGCACACCTACTATTGCAGTAGCATTGTATCATTTCAACAAGGACCAAAATCCCAATTCAGAATTTGATTGTTATATTCACTATGGAGACTGAATTTATAAGCTGCTTGAGGCTTATTGCATAAGCACTATAGTTGACAATCTTTAATTTTAAATTAAGAGTTGTTGATTTTATTGTAGGATCTATAAAGTAATAATACAACAATGAAGCCATAGTTTCTTTCCCTAAGAATAACAAGAGTGGAAGTTGTAGCAAGCATATCAATATAACGTATTGCGTTGTAAGGTATGACATTAAGAAACATGAAATGGAAACCCATTATGTTAACACCAAACTAATGATAGCAAATCCCGTGACCAAATGTATGTTGGCTATTAGCTATAAGAGTCATGTGGAGCATATGGAAATTATTAGTATTTAGTTCATTTGATGTGTATCTTCCTTTGTAATCATGTAAGACATTATTAGAAATAATGTATATAAAAATCTAGTGCATGTGCAGCACATATGAATAAAATCTTTGGAATATCTGATATTAAATCTGCAATGCAAAGTGCTACATCGAAGAGTCAAGGGAGTATTCTGTTAAGAAGGTATAGCTTCCATAATCTGTGTTTTTAAGATATCATTTTTAGGTGAATGCTAGTGTCAAATGGACCAAGTAGAAGAATATTAAAATAATAATCAATATTATTCATAAGAAATCCACATGCAACAATCATTAAAACATTGAATCCGAGAAGATGATATTAAGTAGGATATGACATTAGGATGATATAAGTTTAATCATGGATAGTCTAGGTCTTGAAAATGAATAAATTTTAGATTTTCTAAATGTCTTTTAGCAATTCTAGAGAAGCTTCTACAATTTCCAAGATAGCCTTTTTATGGTAGAAAAAATAAAAGTTTCTTTCTTGATCCATGAGATAAGGCTCCCTAATTGAGTCTATAGTCCATATAAACACCATGACTCTCCATCAATTATCACAGGATGTTCCATTAAGCATACACTAGAAGACTCTTGTGTTGATGCAATCAGTCCATGATATACGGGGGAGAGTATTGTTGTAGTCATATTTAAGTCATGGATAGTTTGGAAAAATGATTGGAAAAAGGTTTAAGTTGGGCTTAATATATATCCTGGTAATTGTAGTTGAGGAAATATCAAAGTGAGTTGAGGCTTAGCAAAGAAAAATTCGAAAAGCATTGGCAGAGGAAGTCCCAGAGAAGTGAACTCCAAGCAGACAAGGAAAATCCCAAATTGGTAGAAGTTCAAGTGGTTTGGCAGACAAGAAAACTTCAGTGGTTCTTAGCAGATGATAAGTCTCAAAAATCCTAAGTGAACTCTTGGCAGGCAGTAGTCCAAGTGGTTATGGAAAGAAGAGAAGTCTCAGAGGAGTGAATTCCTAGTAGGCAAAAGTTCAATCAGATCTTAGTAGATGAAGTTCTAAAAGAGTGAACTCCGTGCTAAAAGTCCAACTGGAACTTGGAAGATGAGAAGTCTTGGAGAGGAAACTCAGTAAGTTTGACAAATGTCGAAGGTGATCTACATGTCTAAAGAGGTGTTGAATGGATGGCTCAAGTGTCCAAAATCAACACAAACTTGAAGGCAAACTCTAAGAGCTGGAGGCTTGTCGAGAAGGACTCAAGGGATAGAGCATCGTCAACATAAAGACACATGAGATGAGAGAGAGGAGCGAATGCCATTTAGGGCATTCTGGGTACAAGCTTTCTAATCAAGGTATAATCAACTAGAGAACAAGTGTTCTAGGTCAAAGTCAATAAAGTACCCCAATTGGACTATTTCCGAGTCGACTTAGCCAAGTTGGAATGCTCTCATGATCAAACGAATTCTATTCTAGCTTGAGTCAATTGAATGGCAAAATAGTCAATCGAAGTTGCCTGAGTTGACTACCCTAGTTGATTGTTTGTGTGGTTTGAATTTGAATTGATACGAGTGGTCATTTGTGCAGGATGATGTTTATGGCTAAGAATATCAGTAAACTACAGACACCTGGAGTCGATTAAACTATGTCAATGGCGAAAAAGTCAAAGGTTTATTTAGGTGAGTCGACTGGTGGTTGAAGGAGTCCACTGAAGACACAATTGTCAGAAGATAAAGTCAAAAAAGTTATCCAATTGAGTCAACTAATGGTCCAAGGACTCAATCGAAAACACTTGTTAGAAGGCAAGGTTGAAATAATATCCAGACGGAGCAATTAGAGGCATTGGAATAGACTAGTGACAATCGAGTCAACCAAATGCTCTTTGAGTCGACTAGATATGAAACAAAATCATTGTGGATAGGTCAGTTAACTAACCAAGGAGGTTTAAGTCCAATGATTGTTTGCATACCGACTCTATAAATAGGGAGTTAAATCATTTTGAACAACATCATTGTACATTCTTGTGTAGCTAGTATCTTGATGTGTTGTAAAGGACCTCGAGGAAGGGATACATCAATCAGGTTCAATTTTCTATTTTACAATTAATTTCTCTTTATATTTCATTCTCATCTTGAAAAGAGAACTATTATATACAGCATTTCTCTACCTCTAAAAAGGAAAATTTTTTACGTTTAGTGGTTTCATAGAGTGATTCATCTAACGAGTCATGGACATGGAGTAGCAAGCCGGTGTTCCAAAGCACACATTAAATATTTTTGTTAGAAGTGCATATCGTTTTTTATTATTTTCATTGCTGTATATCTGATAAATATCTGTTAACAAGATAATCAAGCCTTGCATTTGCAGGGACAAAAGAAAAGAGTTTCAAAACTTCACCTATTCGCTCCCCTCTAAGGCTCTAAAAGCATGACGATCCTAACATCTTGCACTAAAGGTTTGCTTGTGTCTTCGCAACTTGATCTTAGACAATCATAGACGGAGGTGTGATTTGTTTATCTGCATAGAATTATTCTATTGGAAACTGGAAACCATTATTTGTTTCATGGATTTCATGTATATATCACTATGATAAGGTTTAGGGTTTCCACCTTGATCATATATCTTTCATGTAAAGTTTAGTTATGCTTTGTAATCTTTCAATTTTTAGTTGCTTCCACCATCAAATACCATTACAAAACTGTGTTTCTTTCCAATCGAAAAGAACTTCAAGAAATAACAATTTATTGATAGCTGTTTCTGGAAAAGTCGTCGAGTGAATTTCTAATGTGCCCAGAGAGACAGAACGCTGGGATTCCCAAGCCAATTTTCTTCGTCATATTATAAAAACCTCTTGCTAAATAAAATTGTAATCAATTTCCTAATATTGGAAATCAAGGGACTGGGCAGCATGAATGATTCCGGAAAATGCAAATCTATTCATCAAATTCTTCAAGCACGCATAAACCAAACACGACCCTAAGTAAACTGCTAAAATCAGTCAAGTTTCGCATCACTTGGAATAAAAGAGAGATCGATACTGACCTTTTTCTCGTCGGGATAAGTGAGTGGCCGATCCTCACCCAGATCGCGCACTTTCCCTGGCGTCCGATGCGCATCAGCGGCAGGCCGCTTCCGGATGAGGCGACGGAGGAGCCATAGAAAGGCGACGCCCTCGGCGGCCACGAGGGCGACGACGCCGGCGAAGAAGCCGAAGAGGATGGCTATGAGCATCGCAAGGGGCCACCGAGAACCCCAACCAGCGAGCGGCGAAGACAGGCGGAAGCGGATGCGAGAAGGAAGAAGACGAGGGGAAGTTGGAGGCCGAATCGCATTGACACACCTTTCTCGCTTGCTTCTTGACCTGTAAATTTTTTTATTCGAACGCGCGTCTAATTATTCATGCGGATGTTACCAAACTAATCACTGTATGGAGTTTGAGTGTGAGTGGGTGTTACGGCAGTTTTTCACATTTTTAAAACGACCCTAAATTATCTCTTTTTTCCATTAATGTCCCATCCATTTTGTTTTATCAAAAAGACCCATCGTGAATAAATTATATTTAAATGATAATAATATTATCAGATCCGGATGAAATTCATCACGGTCTTCCATGATTATCTCACACAATTAATAAAAAAAATAAATTAAAAAATCAAAATTAATCATGTGTACATAAAATGATAAAAGCAATTCCTCGGACGATAATAATATTCTCAGAGCAGTATAGTAATATAACATAAAATTTAAAAGATAATTAATATTTTAAAAAAATATTTAAGAGCATTTTAAATATATTTATTAAGTCACAGTTATATGGTGCATAATTATATTTTAATTAAAATGTAATTTTTTTTCAATATTTAAACTTTAATACAAGATATGACGGCTTAGATAGAGATCATGTATTCTTATATATTTATTCTTATTTTTGAGCTTATTAAAATGGAGTGAGATTTAAGAGAAGAGTAGTTTAAAAAGTATTTAGCAAATCGTGGGCAAATATAAGGTTATCCATCAAAGTCGTGTGGTTTTAGTAACTAATGTAATCAGTAATCACGTACTCAAAAACTTTTTATTTAACATTCATTTAACACAAAAATATGTAATACTTTAAGATAGAGTTGGCTAAATAAGTTAAATGGCCTAAATGAGTGGAGCAGACTTGATATACAATTTTAATGTAAATCGAGTGGGCTAAGTGAACTAGGCTAAATAAAGGCGGGGAAAATTTTTCTCCCCCTTCAGCTAACCCAAAAATATATGAAAATATAACCCTTAAATTATGGTGTAGCGAAAAAGTAATTAGTTATCGTTTAAGTATTCATGTTTCGATCCATAACTATGATAAATTTTATAGAAATATTTTTTCTTAATGGACCACGCAATTGTGGGATTAAGTTTCTGAACTGTCTGCCGCGAGTACTTCCCGATTTACTCTAACGGTTGATGGGAAACTTTTATGGTGTTGATCAATCGTCTCAAGTTTGATATTATCTAATCTGATTATTTTTTTTATAAATATATGAAAATATTAATACGTAACTAGTTAGAAAGTAATAAATTATTATAATAAAAAAGAGAATAATTTTTTTAGGACTTTTGTTTTTACATAAAACAGAACAATTTTTTACGAACATTTGTTTTCAGATAAAAAACTTCTCTAATCCTTTAATCAATTGATAGTCTGATCCTGTAATTTATTTTTTTATATAATATGAGAATAAGCTATGAGGAGCATCTAAGATGAACATAATTACTTTACTACTCCTAACATCAATAAAAAAAATAATTAATGAGTTTTGATGAAGATTTTTTTTAAATATATATATATATATATATATAATGTAATCAAATATTCGAATCGGATATTGGTAGCCCTTCTATATATATCCTCCTCTATTATTAGCAAATTCTCCATCAAATTTGAAAAAAATTATCATCCCTAATTCATGACTTGATTACTAACTGTGGCACACTATAGATTAATTTTCTTCAATAGAAAGATAATGTTGAAACATTAGTTGTGGAACAATATACTATGGAAAACGACCTTAGAATGTTGATTGTGAACAACAATCTATTTATATTTCTGAATTTATTTTAATAATCCATGAAAATTTTTATAGGATTAAATCAATGTTAGAAAAAAGAATGACAAGGTTAAAATTAAAATTGAGATATTTTAAATGAGATAAATTACTAAAATTAATTATATTAAATACAACATATCTAAGAGGAATTGTAAATCTCTTATGAAGATTTATATTCCATTATATCACTAACACATTAAAAGTTTAAAATCTCGCTATTTCAAAATTTTTCTTCCTTATCATTAAAAACATAAATCTATCTCCATTATAATAAATTTTTCTCTATTATTATAAATCTCATTCTTTTTATCCCTCTATCAATAAATATTAAATAATTTATAGTAAGAAAAAGTATAAATTCAATCTCAACATTTTAAAATTGATTTATAAAATAATTTATAAACTCCACCTATATAATAAAAATAAAATTTATAATAAAAAAATTATAACATAAACGTACATATTAATTATAAATCTTCCACTACAACGTGTAATATACAAAGTCTTGCCCCCAACTCCCAAGGGTTATGAATAATGGTAGAGCGATTAATTGTTATCTTAGATATTCGCGATTTGATCCTTAGTTATTGTATATTTGTAAGAATTTTTTTTTCAAATAGGACGTGAATTCTGAAACGTTGGATTTCTAAATCGTCCACCGTGAATGATTCTTGATTTATCCCGACGACCAATAGATCCAACAAATATACAAAATACTCACATAAATTTTAGTACGAGAATAAATGAAACGAGGATCCACGCGTTCGATATAAAACTTGACAATTATTTATTTTTCTTTTATTTTAATGAAAAAGATAACTGATTAGATTTTGATGCTTAATTAGGGCGATTGTCACAAAAGACTTAAGTTATCTCATTTTTTTAACATTAAAAAAAGATTATAATTTTTTATGTCAATTATTATTATTATTATAGAATAAATATTTAATTATGGAAGTAAATATATTGGATGAAGATAATTTACGTGGCTCTCAACTCTCTCAAACGCGTTATTTATGATTGGGCATATTCCTTTAGCTATGAATTATCATTTTAAATATTTACAATTTAATCCTTAATTATAAGGTATTTTATAAAAAAAAATTTTGAAATAGAACATGAACCCTGAAATATTAAACTTTTAGATCATCGATCCATTATAAGAACTTTTTGATATATTCTGGAGATCGATAAAAATTTTTTGTAAAATTAAATCGGTCATCCAAAATTAAAAAAATCTCCTTAATCAATTTCACTTGAGGATTGAACAAGAACGGTAAAAAGAATATAAAAGAAATATAACTTTGGAAAGACGACGTGGAAGATTTTGATACGGACGAACTACAACTATGATATATAATGAAAATGAATGACTAGCTACTTTAGTAATAAGAGTGAAAACCTATACGATAGGAATGGTGGTAATAGATTAGGTTTAGGTCAGATCTTATATTTTTTATTTTTATATCTATTATCTGTAGATTTTTTTTTATATTCACACTCATAAACAATTAAATATTTTCTATATTAATAAAAAAATTTCTATTCAACTATGATTATTATTAAAAAAATATTTAAATTAATATTATATTTTAAAAATTAACCTATATAACCTACTATTAATATTAAAAAAAGTTAAGTTTTGCAAAAAAAACTTTAATATATATACTATTTAATCGAATATTCGAGTGGCATATCGATAGTCGTTCTATATTTTTTTTATTCAGATCGGAAATTAAATTTTTCATCAGATTCGAAAAAAATTATTATCCTTAACTATTGATTACTAATTGTGGCACACTATGCAATAATTTTCTCACAATCTTAAAACGGTTGAGTAGCATATTAATTTTTTTCGAGTGGAAAGACTACCTTCGAACTGGAACATACTTCAAAGGTTAAAATTACAAATTGAGATATCTTGAATGGGTAGTTTGAACTACGGAAATGACAATTTCGAAAGGTTGTCAAGTTCAGCAAGGGGTCAATCGGTAGGTGTCCTAATCGAACGGGAGTTTTCTAAAGTAAACGAGGGAAACTCCAAAGAAACATCGCATTAATTGAGGTCGTCTCAACTCTTCTCCCCTTTCACGTTGCTTCATTTATGTTCTCTATTATTATTATTATTATTATTATTATTATTATTTTTTGTGTCTAAACTTTAAGAATTATTTTTGAATGACCTTTATACCAACTGGTCCGGCCCTCGTTTTTTTTAATTTTGAGACTTGGATGGCCTTTCTATAAAATTATTAAGGGTGCGTTTAATTGAGGGTTATCCATCTAAGATTATTAACAAAAACCTTGTTTGGTTAAGATAATCAGCGATTCCCTAGAAATGATCGATGCCCGATACATCAGCAGAAGGGGCATCCAACCAGGAATCGGAAAACCTTAGGAAAGTAAGGTTTTTCTCGATTCCCAGGTTATGAAGCTTATTTTTTCAAAATTATCCTCCAATATTTACATTTAAGACGAAAATAACCATTATAATTTATTAACTTCCGAAAGTATTATTCACGACCGATAACGGCCATCGGCGACCACCGGCGGCCGCCGGCGACCACCGCCGGTCGCCGGCCACCGGCGACCACCGTCGCCCGACGGCCGTCGGCGACCATCGCCGCCCGATGGCCGCTGGCGACCACCGCCGCCCGACGACCACCGGCGACCACCGCCGCCCGACGACCGCCGGCGACCACCAACCACCACCGCCCGCCGTCGGCGACCACCGCCCGCCATCGGCGACCACCGCCGGCCGCCGGCGGCAACGACCACAGCCGGCGGCCGGCGGCGACGACCACCGCCGGCGACGATCGCCGGGCGGTGGGTGACCATCGCCGGCGATCGGGCGACGATCGCCGGCGACCACCGCTGGTCGCCGGCGACGATCACCGGCGACCACCGCCGGCGACGATCACCGGCGACCACCGCCGGCTACCACCGCTAGCGATGATCGCCTGGTCGCCGGCGACCGCCGCCGATCGCCGGTGCCAATCGCCGGCGGTCGGTGCCGATCGTCGGCGGCCTCCGTCGATCGCCGATGGCCACCGCCGATCGCCGACGGCCACCGCCGATCGTCCGCGGTCAGCGCCGATAGTCGACCGCCGGTGTTGGACACCGACTGCCTACGTGGACACCGTCGATCGACGTCGACACCCTTAAGTCTAAACAAATAAAATTATCTAAATAAATTCTGAAGGGTAATACGGTAAAATATTATATTAGGTTATAGACTATTACCTCCAAACAAACAAGATTTTATTTGATTACCTAAATTGAACCAAACAATTTCAGGTTATGTTTTATTCCCCAAAACCTTGATTATGTGATTACTTGGTAATGACATAACCGAGGTTATATATGATGACTTGAATCAAACGCACCCTAATGCTCAGTTTACTTGGGAGAGCGGAAAGTAAAACTAAGGAAAAGTTTCCGCAGTGGAAATCTTTCCATTGTTTACTTCATTAAAATTTATAGAGGGAAGAGAAATGTAATCCATCCGCGGATAGTTTTGGAGCCAAAATCGATCATCTCAAAATCGGACAGAAAGCAGCGGATGGATAAAAAAATGACGCATGTATCCCTTTTCATTCACAAAATTACATCATATACCAAAAAAAATAACGCATGTACCCTTTTAAACTCATAAAATTACACTATATACCAAAAAATGTCGCATGTGCCCTTTTGCATTAATAAAATTACGCTGCATGTACCCATCCTTCCTCAATCAAGGTAAACATGCATGCAAAGGAAAGAATTTTTTTTCCTTTCCATTCTCTTCCCATGCCCCTAGGTTTGCTTGATCCATCCATCATCCACTCCTCTGAGTAAACATAGCATAAGGCTACGTTTGGTAGGGGGTAATGTAATCTGGTCTGTAATGTAATCAAGTTTGTAATGTAATGTAATGTAATCTTGATTACATTGTTATGTTTGGTAATGGGTTGTATGTAATATTTGATAACCATTACAAGTTGGATTCTTTTGTTTGGTGAAGGGCAATCCATCCTATAATGTAATCAAGATTGACGACCGACGACCGTCATCGGGCGGCCGGTGACCATTGACCGGCCGGCGAATGCCGGCGACCGTCGCCTGCCGACGGCGGTGGTCGCCGGCTGCATGCAGGCGGAGGGCGCCGGCGGCCTGCAGCCGGCGGCTTGCAGGCGGTGGTCAGTGGCGGCCGGCCGGCTGTGGTCGCCGGCGGCCTGCAGCCGGCGGCTTGCAGGCGGTGGTCAGTGGCGGCCGGCCGGCTGTGGTCGCCGCGCGGTGGTCGCCGGAGGCCGGCCGGCCGACCGGCGGTGGTCGCCGGCGGCCGGCTGGCCGACCAGCGGTGGTCGCCGGCGGCCGGCTGGCCGGCCGACGGTGGTCGCCGGCGGCCCGCGGCGGCCGGCCGGCAGGCGATGGTCGCCGACGGTCGGCCGGCGGTGGTCGCCGACGGCCGGCCGGCGGTGGTCGCCGGCGGCCGGCCGGCGGTGGTCGCCGGCGGCCGGCCGGCGGTGGTCGCCGGCGGCCGGCCGGCGGTGGTCGCCGGCGGCCGGCCGGCGGTGGTCGCCGGCGGCCGGCCGGCGGTGGTCGCCGGCGGCCGGCCGGCGGTGGTCGCCGGCGGCCGGCCGGCGGTGGTCGCCGGCGGCCGGCCGACGGTGGTCGTCGGCGGCCGGCCGGCGGCGACCAACGACTACCACCGCCCGAATGACGACTGTTGCCGCCCGACTGACGACTGTCGCCGCCCGACCGACGACTTTCCAAGCTGTAATGTAATCCAGATTACGGAGGTTTTGGTTTGTAATCCAGATTACAAATCATCAACCTCTTTTGTAATCGAGATTACATTACATTACAATCTTAAAGTGATTCCAAACAAAGGAATCCAACTTGTAATGTAATCTCGATTATATTACAGGATGGATTACACCCTATCAAACGTAGCCTAAATGTTTTCAATGATGTATACATTTTTTAAAACAAAATAAATGATTTAGCTGCTGGTCAAATAATTAAAGGGCGAAAGGATTTTTTTTAAAAAAAATTATATATCTGTCAAAAAGTTAATCTCTCTCTCTCTTAAATTCGTCGTATTGTAACCCCTACCGGCACAATCAAGACCGGCTGAAGACATGGACCTTAAAATTCTTTTTAAAAAATTATATCTATCAAAAGTTAATCTCTTTCTTATAAATTTGTCATATTGTAACCCCCATCGGCACAATTAGAACCCTTAATTTATTGAGATCCATTAATTTCATAAAATATTAAATATTATTATTTTATAATATTTATAATTAATGTCACTATCCATGTTTATATTATTAACTTTAATTACCATTTACTTATTAATTTACTTCCTTATTAATTACATTTTCTTCAAATTTAATTGCATTCTTTTAGTAATTAAATATATTTAATTGCATTCCTTTTCACCATTTAATTACATTCTACTTTATCTTTTTCCAATTTAATTGCATTCCCTTACACCATTTAATTGCATTCTCTTATTAATTGTATTTTTTTCAATCTTTTTAATTTAATCAAACCCTAGTCGATTAATGATTATATACTAATCTCATTCTACTCTATCATTTTCCTAATCGTCCGAACCTCTGGTGATATTCTCAAAGAAAGACAAGACATTTTTGTCACCAGTAATATTTGTTTATCGCTCTTTTTTTCTTCTATAAGAAATAAGAACTTAAATATAAAGTCTTATTTATGCTCTACAATGTCTCAAGAAGGATTAAATAATTTAACAATTTTATCAAAATGAAAAAAAATTATTATTAAAACTTGAATATAAAAATTTAATTAATATTTTTCATCTCAAAAAGCTAAAAAATTAAATTTTATATAAAAATCTATTTTTGAAAATTAATATTTTATTTTCAAAAAATAAATTCACTATTGTCCGTCTCAAGTTCGAATAAAAAATGATGATTTTTTTAATTAAAAAATATTAAAGACTTAATTAATTTTAATGTAGGCCTAGTGTGGGCAGCTGCCCACACTGGGCCCTAAAACAAATTAAGAATAAAAACATAATCATTAAATGATGATTTCTTTAGAGAAAAGAATATGCAATGAATCTTCAAGGTCCTACTCAATTCATGAAGATATTTATCAGGAGTTATAGACAAATACAATCATAAAATTGTTTTTCTACTGATCTACAACGACCCATTAAAGTGACAAATTTACATCACTATCATGTTGATTTTTTTATTCTATGACGTTATTATATGCAACTTCAAGAATTAAATGATTGTTCTCGGAGGCAGATACAAAGTTACTTCTTTGTGTAGCTTGTTTGTGTCCACAAAATTCATTTTGACTTTTGACAATAAAAAATTGATGTGACTATTTGAGTTTTATCCATAAGATTTTTTAAGATTTAATCTCATCCTACTTGATGATCAACTTGAAACAATTGTAAAGTAATTTTTTTATGGTGTTTTATGATTATAAGATTTTATATTTTTCCTTTATTAATTATATTATATTATTGTCTATAAAAGTGCAAACAAACTTAATCGAATAATATAAAAATATTTATATTTGAGTTCGAGTTCAAAAACTATACTTGTGATATTCGAATTCTATTTGAAGCTCGAAAATACAAATACTCTTGGCTCGAGCTCAATTTGAAATAAAATTCGAGTTTGGTTCGACTTGTTTGAACCTCGATTTGAGTAGAATCGAACTATAGTTCGAAATGACAAAAATTCGGGTTTGATTCAAATTATTCGAATTTTAATTTAAGCGTATTTAAATTAAAAATGTGTAAAAAAACCAAAGTTTGATTCCAGTTCGGCTCGCGAGCGATTCGTGAACAATTGAACAACATAGTATAGGTTTGAATTCAACTCGAAAAAATTATATCGAATTCGATAATTTCAAATATCAATCAAATATTTTTCGAGCCGGCTAGAAAAGCTCGTGAACATGTTCAATTCATTTGCACTCTAGTTGCCTATAGTCAACCAAGATCTTAGCTCCGCCCCTGCGGACAATGACTAGCTCATAAGGGACATACACCTGACTTCGTTAGGATTTGACTCCCGGATTTTATGATGGCAACAACTCATGCGTTAGCCATGCGTCCATTCCATGGGGACCGCTTGAAACTATACAAGTGGGAATGCCAGGAGGAATATTTAACTTTGAATTCAATGTCGATGGATAGAAATGATAATTTTATTCGAATCCGATAGAGATATGATATCTTACCCGAATAGAGGAGAATACGAAGGGATAACTAATATCTGATAGACTGATATCCTATCCAAATATCTGATTAAATAATATATGTATATATTAAAGATTTTTTTTCTAAAATTCACTATTTTTTCATATTAGAGGTAGGTTATATATATATACTTATTTTTTTAATATGATATTAATTTTAATATGATTTTATTAGATAATGATAGATAAATGGAAAAAAAATATTAGGATAAAAGATATTTGATTATTTAATGGTATGATATTAGAATGGATATTTTATAGTGATGGGTACGAGAATTAAAGATAAGAATTCATTATTAGCGTTGCCATTTCTTTTCCTAAGAAAAAACAGAAAGGGCATTAACGATGATGTTAATATAGTCAGTATACCTCCCTCCTCACTGGTTAGCAAGGGCGGTTTTGAGAACAATTAAGCTTTGGGTGAAAGAACTCTCCCTCTTGTATTAATTTAAAAAGTCAAATATATATTAAATAAATTAATTAAATATCATAATCAAAGTAAACCAAAATATATAATTAAAGAAACTACACATTCATGAATATTTTATATAATTTTTTAAAATAACTTATTTAATTATCAATATTATTTAAAATACTCTTTTCTTGTATTTTTTTGAAACAAAATCATCAATTATATCGTAATAAGAGATATTTTCTAATATGCCTTTTTCCATATAAAGGATTGCTAAGTTATTTAATCTCTCTTAACTTATCATAGTTTCTCAAAGATTTTAATAGTTTTAACTTTGAAAAACTCGTTTCAACTGATGCTAGGGTCATAGTCAGTAAAATTTGATAGGCAACTACAATTATAGGGAAAACATTCATTTTCAATATAAATTTTAAAATTTTAATGATTGTCCAAAATTTATTCGTGTCATATGCTTCCAAAGATAACATCTCTTGCAACATTTATAATTGTAAAAGTAAATCATGAGCATCAATATAGATACATCATCCTTTTTTTAGAGTGATAGGGTTGAGTACCCCATGACGGATGCGTGGGCTGAAGAAGCTGGGTGGCAAGGTGTAGCGAGTTTGAGCGACTCTCCTTTCGGAGCTCCTGAGACCCTCTCGAGAAGGGGATCCCCCGGCCCCCCCCTCGCGGCATACACGCCTCGGGGATCAAATTAGAAGACCCCCTCCCGGGAGCACCTCGGGATGTCGGGCCTCGAGACCACCTCGAGAAGGCGGAGTTCCCGGGGCTCCCGGGCCAGAAGACCCCGAGATCACCTCGAGGGGTGGAGCCCAAGAAGCATTCGGCCTCAAGTATTGATCCCCATTTTTTCGGATCTGTGGATAACCATCACCCATTGTCGCGGAGCCATCATAATATATAAATGTCGCAACGGGTTGAACTTGATGGCGACGTGGACCATTGCAAAGGTTATCTAGTAACCGACAAACGGGGGACGTGACAAAGATCGTGGAGACGCACGGAGGCAGCCGCCACAGGTATAAAAGGTACTCCAACCCCTCAGGTAAAGGGTTACGCCTTCTTGACTACTCAGATACTTTCTTGCTTTCTTCTTATCTCCTCCTTCAAGGCACTGACTTGAGCATCGGAGTGGGCTCCGGCGGACAACCTCTGGCGTGTTCCCCTAACACTCATGTTAATCTCGCAGGGTGTGGAGTTTCTCCTCTAGCGTTAGCATCCGGATGGGTCGAATCCTAGTGACTGACCATCGACGTCGATTTCTTCCGAAACAGAGAGTAGATTTAAGATTCATACAATTTCATTGTGATGGCAAGGATATGAGAGAGAGATTGGAGAGGGAGGGTGTCATGGCAATAAAGGGGGCTTTTGCCCTAATTTCGTCATTTGTTTTGGACGTCCAAGAGAGAGAGGAGGCGAAGAGGAAAAATAAATTAAACAATATTTTAAAAAAATTTATTGATTTTGAAAGAAATTTTCAACCTGCTATATATATATAGTGGGGCCCTGAGTAGGTATCCTACTTGCCATATCAACCTTAAGCTGCCCCTGCGAGTTGGTTATAATATTCAGACTAGTAAACCTAGTGATTTATTTTTTTTGTGTTGATGTTAGGACGGATTGACAAGGACGCTGAGGACGAGCAAATTATCTTTTATATCTTATATTCCATCCTTAAATTATATGTAGAGATAATAGTCAATTTATAATAGACCCTTAAATAGTTAAGGGTGAGTGAAGTTTTTTTCTTGAGAATATACTTCCAGCGTAAATTAATTCCTTATAATAAAACTGTCACCCTTTAACTTAAAAACGTTGGATTAGAAATTCCTAGCATAGGTCTTTAATGGAAAGTAATTGTGAACAAAATTCCAAAGTAAATAGAACATCTATATATTTGATTTATATCCCAGGGTCATAGTACACTAGATTTCTAATTATATTCTATTTTATAGAATTTTTTTTTATAAATGACACTAGATTATAATAAATTAAATTTACACCATCCTTTATATTCTATTACATAGAAAATTTTCTTATAAATGACACTTGATTATAATAAATTAAATTTGCACCATCCGTTGTAGGGTCGCCACATAATTCGATTAGGTTAAAGTATCTTAACGTAAGTGATAAGTATGGAGACATATGTTACCTGAGATTTCGAGTTCGAGTCCTCTTAACGACTAATATTTATTAACTAAGATATTATTGTCAATAATATACGGGATATTATTTTCAATAATATGCTCGATATTATTTCAATAATTATGTTCTTATCCATCAGTGGTACTATGCCTCCAGAAATCTCGGAAGGGGGTTTTCTGATAAAGGGGACCGTTTCGGCAGTGGAGCTAGTCACTATAAAAAGTTTATCCATTCTAATTTTACCCTCACGGGCTGGATCGGATGGTAAGACGCCTGACCGTTTGCTTCGAGGTCACAGGTTTGAGCGTCGCCAGTTGCGCATGGGAATAAAACCCTGATCTGCTGGCTTTAATTCGCTCGGCCCCAGACGCCTCACCATACCAGTGATAATCGTGATTTGCTTCCCTCTGAATTTTTATGGAGCCTAGGCTAGGGGGCCTCTAGATTTTTATGGGCCTAGATTAGGGGGCCGCTAAGGTGACGGTTTCGTTTTTTTTTTCCGCCACATAATTCGACTAGGTTTATTATTTATTTTTTTTCATGGTTGTTTGAAAATTCTCTCTTTATTTTTTTTGGGTTTGGCATCAAACTCTGACCTAATGATAAGATAACGGTCGCCTCATTTTCCGGCTTCCAGACCCAATCCAAAACTTCCTCCTTTCGGTTTTTTTCCCATGGAAGCCTTCAATCCCTTCCTTCGCCTCGTGAAGCCTCCAAATCTCTTCTCCTCTGATTTCCCTGCATTCGCCTCTCCCAACTGTAACATTCCCAAGTCTGAGTTGCTTTGCCCCTCTAATTTTCCAAGCCGCGTCGGCCTTAGAGTTAGGGTTTTGAAGGCCTTCAAGGATGAATCAATACTCTCCGGGGCGTCAAATAGACTGAAGAAGAACAAATTCCAAGTCGGATTTGCCAGCGACGTGCAGAGAATTCGCATAGCCGAGGATCTACGGCGGGAAACGGAGGAAATCCTGGAATGGAGCTCGGTTTGTGCGCAAGTCTCCGCTTTTACCTCAACGAGCGCGGGCCGTGCCATCTGCCAGAGCGGGAGTTTGCCAGTCGGTCGAGACCGAGAGGAAAGCGAGAAGCTTTTGGACCAGACGGCGGCAGCTGCGCTGCTTCCACGAAAGCTAGACTTCTCTGGGATTGATGATGTTTCGGAGATTGTCAGGTCGGCAGTTGGTGGGGAGATCCTTGGTATCAGGCAGTTATGCGTCATTGAAGGCAGTCTGCGGTCAGCCAAAAGGGTATTTGAGCAGTTGGGGCAAGTATCAGCTGATGTTGAGTCTTCTGGAAGGTGACTAAAGTGTGTTAAGATGTTATTATAATTGCGGCGATTTGATGAAGGAGTAACAAACCCTAAACCCTAAGGAGATTGGATAAAAAGGAGAAGAGTTAAATATATATATAGAAGATGCAGTGGTTAAAAAGGGGAGAGGAAGTGAAATATCCTTCAAGAAAGAGTGCAAGAGAATCCATTCTGAAAACACACAATCTCACCAAAAATTACTCCCTAGTTCACACTCTTCGCAGGTAGTGTCAACCAGTTGCCACTACAACAGGCCTAGTCACCTTCTATGATTAATGATCTCTACCAAGTAGCACTCATCAGCAAGTGCCTTACATATCCTATGTGCAAACCCCCTACACTATACCTTCATTACATATACATCACCAGCAAGACGAGTCTCCACCTATTGTTTCTGTCACAACTTCTCCTTCCTCACTCTATTCTTATGCCACCTTCCTCAGCATCATCAGTCTTTGTCTAACTTCTTTCGTGGGCAGAAGATCCCTTTTTCAGATGCTCATTATTAATTTAAATGCGAGTTGCAATTATTAATGTCTTTTTTTGCATCACCCTTCTTTGCTTGGAAAAAAGGAACACTAAAAATCCAATGCACCTCCGTGGTTTTTGATCCAGTCGTCCATATATCAATAATCTCATAGCAATTTTTAATATTAGTACAGAGCCCAAATTCCTAGCATTTCGATAGGGTATGCACTTTTTAGGAAATGCATAAGTAGTAAATCACTCTTCTCTAGTTTAGTTCCTTTGCTTGCCAGTGCTGGTGAGCAACAAGAGTAATTTTTTTATTACTGCCTTTAAAGAATCTATAACCACCACATAGCAGTCACTAACTCATTCAACGAAAGTCTCTCCATAATCACTAAAATGATCTTCTTTAGAATCAATGGAATTTCTAGCTAGAGAGGAGTGGGTGAATACATGACACCTCTTAATCACAATTCTCATGTAAAACAATCCCCCATTAGTTGTTCAAGGATGTTTGTGTATTGTCCGTTATATATATATATAACCCTTTGTTATCCAGGACACCACCATCATTAGTGCCTCCTGCACCCCCACTTTGCTTCCATTAGTGCTTGCCTCATCCTTTGTTTCACCACCAACTATGCCCATGGTGACAATTAAGGTTGGCCTCAACCTAGAGTGTCGCAATTCATCATACTGCTTGTCCCTCGCTCACATTGATTCCACCAATTGAGGTTGGCCTCGACTTACAGTTGCCAATCCTAAATCTTGTTGGCCTTTGAAAGAGATGGTAAAATCTGCTTGGTGTTTTGAATTCTTCCCAAATTTCTTTCTTTCTATGCTTCCAAAGATTTCAATAACAAGATCTCCTTTATTAAGCCCTATGTTTCCCAAGGGTATGGTATCATAGATATATTAATAGGAGGGAAAACATAATGCAAGGACAAGAAGCTTAAGCATGAGAAATTAATCAAGTGAGAGCAAAAAGAAAGAGGCCAGTATGCTTCTGCATCAACAATTATAGAGGGATAAACATTTAAATGAGAATTGATATGAAAATTTAAACTCAAGGTGTATGAAAGACATGACTCAAAAATGTGCTCCATTGTTCTATGATGGAATCTCACTCCTAAACATAAATTCTTTTCCTAACATACAAATGTGATCATATGTCTTCAATATGTTTTAATTTGCACAAAGAGTTGTGAACTTTCTGTTTGATGATTTGGCACCATGGCATGTCTAAAAATAACATTGTGAAAGTAGTGAACAATTCCTTATAGAAATCAGCTAAGCCAATAAGCTCATGGAACTGTAGAAAATAATCTAGTTGATTAATAATTAAATTAAGTGAAAATAGCAGTAACACCTAAAGAATCAGATAAAATACAACTAGAAGTCTAATTATGTTATGAAGGAAATAACAGGAGAAGATTTGACTTTTCTCTCATTTCAGCTTTGTCAATGACAAATATTTTCTTAACAAAATGTTTCTTTTTGTTTTTTAGGCATAAGTTGAAAATGAATTTGCAATGAACAGGTACTCTGCTCTTCTAGAGATACTGCAAGATTGTGATTTTCTGGAAGAATTGACAAACCGAATAGGATTTTGTATAGACTGTAAACTTTCCATTGTTTTGGATCGAGCTAGCACAAAACTGGAATCTATCAGGTTTGAGAGAAGGCAGAACATGGAGAAGCTGGAGTCACTTTTAAAAGAAGTGTCTATTAAGATTTTTCAGTCTGGCGGCATTGACAGTCCTCTAGTTACAAAGCGACGATCTAGAATGTGTGTTGGTATCAAGGCTTCACACAAGTCTCTGCTTCCTGAAGGTATTGTTCTGAGTTCCAGCAGCTCTGGAGCAACATACTTTATTGAACCTAGAGATGCAATTGATCTTAACAACATGGAAGTTAGACTTTTCAATGAAGAGAAAACAGAGGAACTGACTATTCTTGGTTTACTAACTTCTGAAATAGCTGATTCAGAAAAAAGAATTGGTAATCTAATGGAGAAAATTCTAGAATTGGATCTCGCTGTTGCTAGAGGTGCACATGCCTTGTGGTTAGGTGGTGTTCGTCCATTCTTTAGTCTGGGATTTGAAAAGTCCAAAGCAGTTATAGCAAGGGATTCATTGGCAGTCGATATAAAAAATATTCAGCATCCTCTGCTTCTCGAACCTTCCCTTAGATCCTTGCATTCTTCTTCAGAAAGAGATGGAAGTTCTAAAATGTTTGGTAGGATGAATAATTCAATGGACCCCAAAGAATTTCTTGAATTTGAAACTCCTGTCCCTGTGGACTTTAGGATAAAAAGTTCTTCTAGAATGGTTGTGATATCTGGACCTAATACTGGAGGTAAAACTGCAAGTATGAAAACCTTGGGATTGGCATCTCTAATGGCAAAAGCAGGTGTTTTTTTGTCAGCTATGGATAGGCCAAAACTGCCATGGTTTGACCAGATTCTTGCTGATATCGGTGATCATCAGGTAGTTTCTTTCACTTCTGAAGATATGATATCTATTACATTTCAGCAATCAAAATCCATATGTTTCTGAAACTCTTATTTTCTAATTGAAGTCCTTGGAGCATAATTTGTCTACTTTCAGCGGGCATATATCGCGTATCTGCAAAATAATAGAGATTGCTTCAAAAAATTCACTTGTACTGATAGATGAGATTGGAAGTGGTACTGATCCATCAGAAGGTGTTGCTCTCTCAACAAGCATACTCCTTCACCTTGCCAATAATGTAAACTTAGCTGTTGTTACTACCCATTATGCTGACTTAAGTCACCTGAAATCTGGTGATTCTCGATTTGAGAATGCTGCCATGGAGTTTTGCTTAGAGACTTTGCAACCTACCTTCCATATTCTGTGGGGGAGTATTGGTAATTCAAATGCTTTGAGTATTGCTAAATCTATTGGTTTTGATGAAAAGGTCTTAAATCGTGCCAAAGAATGGGTCAAGAAATTAGAGCCTGATAAAGAAAAGGAAAGACAAGGTTCACTCTACCAGTCTTTATCAGAAGAAAGAGAGCTCTTAGAGATTCAGGCCAATGAAGCTGAATTTGTTCTTGAAGAAGTAAAGAAGCTGTATTTTGAGGTACAACTGTAGAGTATGCAGCGAGAATTTTCCATTTGTTGCGCACATGCAAATGATGGGTTAACTATTGTGTAAGCTTTGGTCCTATGCTTCTGAAGGCTAGATCTCTTTCAATTGTTAAGTATGGTAATAATTCCCTTTTACGTTCCTTTAGTTTGTAAATGATTTGATTGCAGAACTTAGCCTTCATTCATTCCATATATAGGAACGCATAAATTAACTCCATTATCATCATTGGCTATTCAATTGCAATATCTTTTACATAGTTGCACCTCCAGTTTATTGCAGCCTAGACTTGATAGGATTTTAGTATCTGCAGGACTATCTTGACTTTCACTTGAGTAAGAATCCGGCGACCTTTCTTCACTTCTCAGATCTGACACAACACAGAAATGTAGAGATAACAAATACAATCTTATAGAATTTGCATGTGGTTTTTTCCCTACTTCCTTTTTTTATGTTCTCATCTCTAATTATAACATGATGTTGGACACTACAACAAAATGCCATTGTATCCCTGTTGCTTTCACTAGTTTTGCTTCTTTTAATCCATGCTTTATTTTATTTTTGTTATTGAATTGTATAGATACAATCCGAGGCTGAAGATATTGATAAGCGAGTGGCCTCTTTAAAGGCGAGGGAAGCTCAATTGGCACAACAGGAACTAAAAAATGTTAAGTTGCAAATGGATTCCATAATCAAGGACTTCGAGAATCATCTTCAAACTGCAAGTCTTGATCAGTTTAGTTCACTTCTCCGAGAATCAGAAGCAGCTATTGCCTCTGTTGTTTTAGCACACCATCCTGAAGAGGATTCAATATATGACAGTGCAAAGACTAATAGTTATCTACCACAGATTGGAGATCAAGTATATGTTAAAGGGTTAGGAGGAAAGTTAGCCACTGTGGTTGAAGCACCAGTAGCAGATGGCATTACTACCGTCCAGTATGGAAAAGTAAAGGTACGTGTTAAGAGGAATGATATGAAATTGGTTGAAAGCGGACTGATTCGGGTGAACAATTCTGCTGTGGAACAAAGAGTACAGGTATGCAAGAAAGTTCATCCATTGCACTTATTACATTTTGGCTTTCCAATATTTATTTGGTTCTTAGCATACAACTTGGAAATTTTCAAAATACATTTTTTTTTTCCAAAAAGGTTCTCAAACATAGAGAAATGAAGAAGAATAAGAAAGCTCTTGGAGCTCATGGCTAATTTACATGGGAATTTTAGTCTCACCTCTAGTTCTTAGAGGACAATTGGGCCATTTAAATATAGTTGTACTTATAGATTACATAGGGCCACCATGTGTTTTGCACATGGTGAGATTCATTTGCAATGTACGAGTGGTGGGATCCACTGCAATGAACCTTAAATATAAAGCTCATGGTTACACATTACAAATAAAGTTAATGTGGTGGACATGAGACACAATATGGCACGTTGTTGACACACTTTGCACATACTCATTGTCATGAGTTGTGTTGACATACATATTTAAATTATTTCCATATGCAACACACTCTTCTCTAAGTTGCCTCATAAAAGGTTGTGTGTCTATGAACTAGAGCGTCAAACTAGTGCAACCTCAATCAGTCAAACAAACAAAGAGCCCAAATTAAGATTGGATGGGTGAAAACCCAAGGACACCATCTAACAAAAGGGTCTGAACTAGTCTACAAAAGGGTCTAGTTTGTGCTTGTTTGATGCATTCTTCTCTCCCTTCTGTGCAGCAACATTCTTTGGTGCTTGTTTGATGCATTCTTCTCTCCCTTTTGAGCAGCAACATTATTTCTCCTTGCAACTTTCAGCCTTTGGATTTACACACTCTGATGAACTAATTTGGAGAACTCATTTTTCAACTTAGGTGGACCATGGATTCTTGCTCCCTAGTGAAAACTAAAGCTGTCGGGCCAACCCCTGGCGGGGCGGGCCAACCCATCAAAAACACAACATTGGGTGGGGTGGGCCGACCCACCATCCCGACAGCTGCAAAATCACCAACCCAACTCAAGGCGGGTTGCGGGTTAGGCGGGTCAGCCCACAGGCCTATAACAAAATAAAACAAATAAAAAACCTCTAAAAAAATTGATTTACTCGTGCCCTATCTTCTAAAAAGAACGATCTAACTGGATAAAAGATTAGCAACTCAAGACAGCCAAAGTTCTAAAAATATGATTGCTAATAGTTGGCTATTGTCATTTGTGGAGAATGCGACACAGAACAACCAAACAAGATTGAAAACAGGATGGAAAATAATGATGGGATCATTGATAATTGTTCTTGTTTATTTAGAAACTTGTAAAAATAAATAAATAAATGCCAACCACAACAATAGAATCACCACAAAGAGGGTATGTGTTTCCAATGTGTTGCGCTAGGGTAAAATGCCCTCCCCCCTTGTCGTGGGCTCGGTGAGCGATATCACCTTTTGCTCCAATATATCATTTATTACATAACCAAATAGTTTAATAAAGTAATTAAAAACATAAAAGAGTTTATAAAACAGAAAGTTTAATAAACTCTATAAACCTAAACAAATAATACAATATTTTTTTTTAAATTCATCAGTGACATCATCCATACCAAATTCTTCTGATTCTCCTCCATATCCTCTTCTAGTGTAGCGACACGACCCCTCTAGCCCCATAAGGAGGCTCTCTAAGCGTGCCCTACGGTCTTCCACACCCGCGGTGGATTTTCCTCCCCAGATTGAACCTAACCTCGGACAGTACTAAAGTTCTTGATCTGGTAGCAGTGAGCCGCTCACATGACTACAGATTCAAGGAACTTTAGTACTTGTCCCGGAGGTCTAGGGTTCGAATCTGGGGAAGACAAAAATTCATCGCCGGGTGTGGGAACACCCTAGGGCACGGCCTAGAGAGCCACCTGATGGGGCTAGAGGGGCCGTGTCGCTACATAAAAAGGTGCCTTTTTATGTAGCGACATGACCCTTCTAGCCCCATCAGGCGGCTCTCTAGGTCGTGCCCTATGGTCTTCCCACACTCGGCGGTGGATTTTTGTCTTCCCCAGATTCGAACCCTAGACCTCCGGGACAAGTACTAAAGTTCCTTGAATCTGGTAGCCAAGTGAGCCTCTTTTTTATGTAGCGACACGACCCCTCTAGCCCCATCAGATGGCTCTCAAAGTCGTGCCCTACGATCTTCCCACACCCGGCGGTGGGTTTTTGCCTTCCCCAGATTCAAACTCTTGACCTCCGGGACAAGTACAAAGGTTCCTTGAATCTGGTAGCCAAGTGGGGGCCGCACTTGGCTACCAGATTCAAGGAACCTTTGTACTTGTCCCGGAGGTCAAGGGTTCGAATCTGGGGAAGGCAAAAACCCACCGCCGGGTGTGGGAAGACCGTAGGGCACGACTTAGAGAGCCGCCTGATGGGGCTAGAGGGGTCGTGTCGCTACATAAAAAGGCGCCTTTTTATGTAGCGACCCCGCCTCTCTGGTCCCCGCAGGCAACCCTCTATGAACCCTAGATCTGTTCCAAGGGGTCGAAATCCCAATCTCAACTGGGGAGGGCCACAGCGATCCCTAATCAAAACAATAATGAAATCAAAGCACCTTATCGAGATCAATCCCAGCTACCTCAACTCACAGAATCCCGAACATACCGAGCCCTAACTCACCTCAGGTGGGGCTTTGGCAACTCGATGAACTCGTCGGCCTGAGGACACCACCGCGCTCCCAAATCGCCCGAAGTGAAATCTCTAGCTCCCGTTCACGTGAGAGTTTGAGGATCGAGGGATTTAAGCTCAACACCGGCTGGATTCTCAAGATAGGGTTCGCCGGAGAGATGGAAGCCGAAGGAGGCGGTGTCGTCGGCTCTCGATCGGGAGAGGAGGCTGCTCGCGTTTGGTTTGTGGCAGAAAGCAGCGAGGGTGGATATTAACCCTACCACTTTTGCATTTTGGTCCTCCTTCTGCCATTCTACTCCAAGCCCTTAGGTTTTAATTTTTTATTTCTACGTTAGTCCTCGTAACTATTTGTTTTAATTACAATTTAGTCCCTAATTTATGTCCAAGGCTTCGGAAACCCTGGAACCTTCCCGGTAACCCTCCGAAAAGATTAAAAAATATCGGATTTAACATCCTCCCCACTAATAAAAATTTGGTCCCCAAATTTCGATATTCACTATAGTAAACACTATCAAGAAGTATGCTGATATAAATACTGAACAGTAACTAATCATACATACCTCAAGTGAACAGGTGGGGGTAACGAGCTCGGATGACATCCTCAAGCTCCCAGGTAGCCTCCTCATTTGAGTGATGCTGCCATCCGACTTTAACCAGCCGGATTGTCTTGTTCCGCAACTGACGCTCCCGGTGACCCAAAATCCGTACAGGAATCTCCTCGTAAGACGCGTCAGGCTGAAGTGGAACTGAGACATCCGACAGCACGTGTGAAGGGTCTGGTACGTATCTCCTCAGCATGGATACGTGAAATACATTGTGTACACCGGTGATGGATGGTGGAAGAGCCAAACGATAAGCAACTGCTCCAACCCTCTCCAGAATCTGGAACGGACCGATGTAACGCGGAGCAAGCTTACCTCGAAGACCGAATCGTTTCACCCCCTTCGTGGGTGAAACTCGCAGAAACACATGATCACCTACGGAGAACTCCAGAGGTCTCCGTCTCCGGTCGGCATAGCTCTTCTGACGATCCTGCGCCTCAGATATCCTGCGTCTGATGGTACGGACTAACTCTGCCTCGTGCTGAGCTCTCTGAGGTCCTAACAGCTGGGATTCCCCAACCTCCTCCCAGAGGATGGGTGTCCGACAAGGCCTACCATACAACGCCTCATACGGTGCCATCTGGATAGCCGCATGATAGCTGTTGTTGTAGGCGAACTCGACAAGATGCAGATGATCCTCCCAACTGCCTCCGAAATCCATAACACAGGCTCGCAGTAAGTCCTCCAAGGTCTGGATGGTACGCTCTGACTGACCATCGGTCTGCGGATGGAAGGCGGTACTAAATCTGAGCTCAGTACCCATGGCCTTCTGCAGACTCTGCCAGAAGCGTGAAGTGAAACGCGGGTCTCGGTCGGAGATGATACTCAACGGTATGCCGTGCAATCTGATGATCTCTCTGCAGTACAGCTCTGCTAATCTATCCAATGAATCGGTCCTCCGAATAGCTAGAAAATGCGCGGATTTGGTCAATCGATCAACGATCACCCAAATCGCGTCAAGGCCTCATCTCGTAAATGGTATGCAGCTAGCTCCGCCTTCCCCCACTCGGAGCAAGCCATATAATAAAAAGTACCCTCCAAAGTCTCACGGTAGGATGCAGTACTAAATCCGGCAATCCGGAGTCTGATATACCCAGCTAGTCCCCGAGTGAAGTGAATCATCCGTGATCTATCCTCAGTGACCAGCTCGGGGCAGAATTCAGCCAAACGGTTGAATTCTGCGCTGTACTCTATAACTGTGCGACTGCCCTGCTGTAGGGTCAGGAACTCTTGGCACGAGTCATCTGATAAGCTATCGGGATATACTGACTCTCAAAGGCCTCTCGGAAGACGACCCAAGTGAGACGCTGCTCTCCAATGATCGTGCGCTGCGAGGCCCACCAGGTAACCGCCTCGCAGCGCACGATCATTGGAGAGCAGCGTCTCATTGGGTCGTCTTCCGAGAGGCCTTTGAGAGTCAGTATATCCCGATAGCTTATCAGATGACTCATCGTCAGGAGTTCCTGACCCTACAGCAGGGCAGTCGCACGATTATGGAGTACAGCGCAGAATTCAACCGTTTGGCTGAATTCTGCCCCGAGCTGGTCACTGAGGATAGATCACGGATGATTCACTTCACTCGGGGACTAGCTGGGTATATCAGACTCCGGATTGCCGGATTTAGTACTGCATCCTACCGTGAGACTTTGGAGGGTACTTTTTATTATATGGCTTGCTCCGAGTGGGAGAAGGCGGAGCTAGCTGCATACCATTTACGAGACGAGGCCTTGACGCGATTTGGGTGATCGTTGATCGATTGACCAAATCCGCGCATTTTCTAGCTATTCGGAGGACCGATTCATTGGATAGATTAGCAGAGCTGTACTGCAGAGAGATCATCAGATTGCACGGCATACCGTTGAGTATCATCTCCGACCGAGACCCGCGTTTCACTTCACGCTTCTGGCAGAGTCTGCAGAAGGCCATGGGTACTGAGCTCAGATTTAGTACCGCCTTCCATCCGCAGACCGATGGTCAGTCAGAGCGTACCATCCAGACCTTGGAGGACTTACTGCGAGCCTGTGTTATGGATTTCGGAGGCAGTTGGGAGGATCATCTGCATCTTGTCGAGTTCGCCTACAACACAGCTATCATGCGGCTATCCAGATGGCACCGTATGAGGCGTTGTATGGTAGGCCTTGTCGGACACCCATCCTCTGGGAGGAGGTTGGGGAATCCCAGCTGTTAGGACCTCAGAGAGCTCAGCACGAGGCAGAGTAAGTCCGTACCATCAGACGCAGAATATCTGAGGCGCAGGATCGTCAGAAGAGCTATGCCAACTGGAGACGGAGACCTCTGGAGTTCTCCGTTGGTGATCATGTGTTTCTGCGAGTTTCACCCACGAAGGGGGTGAAATGATTCGGTCTTCGAGGTAAGTTTGCTCCGCGTTACATCAGTCCATTCCATATACTGGAGAGGGTTGGAGCAGTTGCTTATCGTTTGGCTCTTCCACCATCCATCACCGGTGTACACGATGTATTTCACGTATCCATGCTGAGGAGATACGTACCAGACCCTTCACACGTGCTGTCGGATGTCTCAGTTCCACTTCAGCTTGACGCGTCTTACGAGGAGATTCCTGTACGGATTTTGGGTCACCGGGAGCGTCAGTTGCGGAACAAGACAATCCGGCTGGTTAAAGTCGGATGGCAGCATCACTCAGATGAGGAGGCTACCTGGGAGCTTGAGGATGTTATCTGAGCTCGTTACCCCCACCTGTTCACTTGCGATATGTATGATTAGTTACTGTTCAGTATTTATATCAGCATACTTCTTGATAGTGTTTACTATAGTGAATATCGAAATTTGGGGACCAAATTTTTATTAGTGGGGGAGGATGTTAAATCCGATATTTTTTAATCTTTTCGGAGGGTTACCGGGAAGGTTCCAGGGTTTCCGAAGCCTTGGACATAAATTAGGGACTAAATTGTAATTAAAACAAATAGTTACGAGGACTAACGTAGAAATAAAAAATTAAAACCTAAGGGCTTGAAGTAGAATGGCAGAAGAAGGAGGACCAAAATGCAAAAGTGGTAGGGTTAATATCCACCCTCGCTGCTTTCTGCCACAAACCAAATGCGAGCAGCCTCCTCTCCCGATCGAGAGCCGACGACACCGCCTCCTTCGACTTCCATCTCTCCGGCGAACCCTATCTTGAGAATCCAGCCGGCATTTAGCTTAAATCCCTCGATCCTCAAACTCTCACGTGAACGGGAGCTAGAGATTTCACTTCGGGCGATTTGGGAGCGCGGTGGTGTCCTCAGGCCGACGAGTTCATCGAGTTGCCAAAGCCCCACCTGAGGTGAGTTAGGGCTCGGTATGTTCGGGATTCTGTGAGTTGAGGTAGCTGGGATTGATCTCGATAAGGTGCTTTGATTTCATTATTGTTTTGATTAGGGATCGCTGTGGCCCTCCCCAGTTGAGATTGGGATTTCGACCCCTTGGAACAGATCTAGGGTTCATAGAGGGTTGCCTGCGGGGACCAGAGAGGCGGGGCCGCTACATAAAAAGGCGGCTCTCTAAGTCGTGCCCTACGGTCTTCCCACACCCGGCGGTGGGTTTTTGCCTTCCTCATATTCGAACCCTTGACCTCCGGGACAAGTACAAAGGTTCCTTGAATCTATCAGGCGGCTCTCTAAGTCGTGCCCTACGGTCTTCCCACTCCTGGCGGCAGTGGGTTTTTGCCTTCCCAGATTCGAACCTTAGACCTCCAGGACAAGTACAAAGGTTCCTTGAATGTGGTAGCCAAGTGAGCCGGTCTAAGGTTCGAATCTGGGGAAGGCAAAAACTCATTGCTGGGAGTGGGAAGACCGTAGGATCGCCGGCCTAGAGTGTTGCCTGCGGGGACCAGAGAGGCGGGGCCGCTACATCTAGAGTATTTGATTCTTATAGACAATGTTGCTTTGATACTTGCATTGTCTTCATTATCTTTATGGCATATAAAATACATAATGGTAAAGATAGTGAAAAATAAAATCACAATAAACTAATATATCAATTAAGTCAAGAATATAACTTATATAAAAAGAATTATCATTTGCATAACTATGTAACCAATTGCGAGTGCAAATAAGAGTTTGCACTTTTTCACGAAGAGTGCAACTTCTAAACTTGGTAAGCACATGAGCATCAATGGAAAAAGCTGATGCAACAGTAGTTATAGGAATAGTTAAAACATTACATGCCATTAGTGCAAGGGTTGGTTACCAATGCTTTTGATATTTCCAATGCTCCAAAATATCCAAATCTTGATAATATGCAAATTCAAGTTTTGGCCCTTCAAATAGAGATCCAATTGAGATTTTCTAACACTTGTAATTGTTTGGCTCTCATATGCCATCATTTCCTATATTAATTGGAATAGTAGTAACAAGAAAATATAAAGCAATTAGAGAATACAAGAAAAAAGTTATTAGAGTACTTACATCAAAGATTCTTTTGTTCTTTCCTTTAACCCCTCCTACACTTTGCAAAAGTGTATGTATGGTAGAAGAAGATTGTGGTTGCGAAGAACTTTTCTTGTTAGAATTAGAATACTGGTCAAAAAGCTTATACAATTTTATCTTCTTTTGACATTTAACCTTGAATAAAAAGCTCCAACATCGAATGCTTTATTCGTGGGTCAAGAATAGCCCCAAATGCAAGCACCATGCTATATTGAGTCCAATACTTGTCAAACTTCTCCATCATTCTTTTACACATATAACGTATCACTTCGATATGTTTTCATTTAACAAAACTTCAATCTTCCAAACTTGCTTAAGGATAAGAAGAACGAGAGATTAAATTAGTAGTATCATAAAATCGCTTAAGGAATTTACATATTTTCTCTCCTTTTTTACTCTTCACTTAAAGGACAATCTTTATAATTCTTGTCATTGAATTGAAAGCTTTTTATATTTGATGGCACTATCTAACATTAAATATGTTGAGTTCCAACGAGTAGATACATCCAATCGCATGCTAATACTAGTATCAATGTTACCAACTACTTGTACACATTCTCCAAACTTCTTCATCCTAGTCTCCGAACCTTTAACATACTTGACTGACTCTTTAATTTTATTCAAAGCTACAGTAGCCACTTTCTGTACCCGGGTTGGTTTTGATGTGATCAACCAAGTCAAGTTAGGTCTGGTCTGTTTTGATCCCTGTGTCTAAGTGTGCAGGAGCTTAGGAGCGCAGGAAGTCGAACGAAAGACGCAGCAGACGAGAAGGATGATACGGGGAAGGGAGCCGACGGGCTCAGTGCATCTGAGGGATGCTAAGATTGCGAAAGAGTACACCGGTGGAGCTAGAAGGGCGTGCGCGACGTCCAAGGACGAGAAGCCGGGGAGGATGCATGTTCGAGGCGAAAGGCCAAAGTCGGTTTCGGGTGAGCCTAACTTGGTTAGCTGGAAATCACCCAAGCGGAAGGATGGAAAAGAAAAATGTCAACACGGATGTTGACTTTGACAAGAATGATGCGCCTCAGTTGCTGAGTGAGGCGCCTCAGCCGCAAAGCAGCAACCTTGCGCAAATGCAAAGCTGAGGCGCCTCAATTTGAACCCGAGGCGTCTCAGATCGGAAGTGAGGTGCCTCGAATAGGTATTGAGGCGCCTCGAGTCAAATTTTATCAGCAGCTTACCGTTGGTCAATGGATAGAATTCTATCCAATCTGAGGTCCCTCATATCACATCTGAGGCGCCTCAGGTCAACGGTAAACTTAGTTTTTAGGCTATAAATAGCCTTCAGAAGCTAGGTTTCAAAATCAACTCTTATACTACATTTTCCTAGTTTTTTCCTGTGTTGTTCAAAGTCTGTAAGAGGCTACACTGCCTACAAACGAAGGAGATTTTGATAGTGGAGTTTTCAACTGTCTTGGATTAGCAACCACCCTGGTTGTAACCAAGTAAACCCTTTTGTCTCTTACTAGTTTGTTTTAATTACTTATATGCTTTTGATTAACTGCTGCATAAACTAATTTGCCATCTTTACAAGAACTTGCAAAAGATAGAATTTTGACTTGCAGGGCTATTCATCTCCTCTTGTCGACCTGCCAACGGACCTACAAGTGGTATCAGAGTTAGACATGCTTTTGAAGGACTAACTGTCTGATAAAGCAACAAGATGATGGTTGGATCCAGTATTCAACCGTCTAAATTTGAAGGAGACTTCGCTATATGGAAAAAGATGGAGGTATTTTTTAGGACTGATTTTGTGATATTACTAACAATAAAATATGGTTTTGAAGTGCTCATAGACGAGAACGACAAGGTAAAAGAAGCATATCTCTGAAGCAAGAAGCGACAGTCAGATTGTGTAGCCAACGCCAAGGCAGAGTTCCACCTGCTATCGGTTCTACCTCCTCAAGAAGTCAACCGGATTGGCAGCTACCACTCCGCAAAAGAGCTCCAGGAGAAGTTCGTAGAATTTCACGAGGGCATGTCAGAAGCCAAGTCAACAAGAAAAGATTTTCTCTGGAACCAATTGACTAATCTCCAAATGAAGGAAGGAGAGACGGTGGCCGAGCTTCAAGCGAAGATCAAAGAATTGGTCTCCGGACTCACCCACCTCGGCGAATCGGTATCAAATCGTGATTCAATCCGGTATGCCCTAAATGCCTTCCCAAGAACCAGGAGTGGAGTTCAATTGTAGATGCCTACTATATCTCAAAGGACTTGGAGGTAAGTACCCTTGACGAGATATTTTTCATTTTCTAATTACACGAATCTTGATGTGCAGGATTGAGAAAGGAAAAGATGGACAACATTGTCCTGAACGCGAGAAGAACTGATCCAGATTCGAGTCTTCAGCCAATGAAGAGGAAACGACGTATATGGTAAGAAAACTCGATAAATACTTTAAATCTAACAAGTTTGTTAAGTCGCAGGGTAAGAAACAGTCACCAAGAAAAAGACAAGTTAGATGCTACCACTGCGACGAAGAAGGCCACATTAAAGAGCAATGCCCCCAATTGAAGAATAAAAAGAAAGAAAAAGGAAACAAGTCAAAGCACAAGAATTTAATAGCAACGTGGGACGACACATCTTCAGAAGAATCCGAGATTGAGGCCTACGCCGGACTTGCACTTATGGCAAGTCATCAAGAAGAGGATGATGAAGCATCCACCTCCAACATGAGCATCGATGAAGGGGGAGACTCAACGGAAGAAAGTAACAGTGAAGGGGGAGTGTCCAATTTCAGACACGACGATATGGTAAGTGAGGTATGCAAGCTTCCTCCAGATTAACTGCACTGTGGTATTAGATCCCTGCTTAAATCTTTATGTAAGTTAAGGACTAAGAATATAGACTTGAAGAAAGAATTAACTCATTCACACCCTTTAGATATGTATTACTCTTTGAAGCATGAAAATGAAAAATTAAAAGAACAAGTAGCAAAATTAGAAAGTGGTCATGCATGCGGATGTTCAAATTTTTCTTCCAAAAAGAACTATTATGGCGGTCTTAACTGGTATGTTAGGAACCACAGGGATTAGATTACAAAAGTGTTCAAGAATTATATTCCTCTAAAATTCTTAATTAATCTAGTAGGTAGAAACTTGTATTGGGTTCCTAAATCAATCTTGAATTGATTTTGTTTTATAAATGCTTTATCTTTCAAAACATGTTTCTTAAGATCACTTTTTACCTAGTACCTCTTAAAATCTATTTTTTCTGACGTTATTTGCTTTACCCTATGTTTTTGATGTGATCAAAGGGGGAGAGAAATGAAGTATAAGTTAAGGGAGGTCAATTTAGTCATTTTTTGAAATTTAATTGCATTATTTATTGTGCTAAATTGCAATATTTATTTTATTGTTTTAAATAAACAATGTTATTTTCTTGTTTGATAACCCCAACTTAACTTGGGTTGATGCACATCAAAAAGAGGAGATTGTATGTACCCCAGGTTGATTTTGATGTGATCAACCAAGTCAAGTTGGGTTCTGGTCTGTTTTGATCCCTGTGTCTAGTGTGCAGGAGCTTAGGAGCGCAGGAAGTCGAACGAAAGACGCAGCAGACGAGAATGATGGTACGGGGAAGGGAGCTGACGGGCTCGGTGCATCCGACGGACGCGAAGACTGCGGAAGAGTACACCGGTGGAGCAAGAAGGGCGTGTGCGGCGTCTGAGAGACAAGAAGCCGGGGAGGAAGCTCATTCGAGGCGAAAGCCAGAGTCGGATTCGGGTGAGTCTAACTCCGGTTGGTCGGAAATCCCCCAAGCGGAAGAAGGATGGAAAAGTCAAAGTCAACGCGGATATTGACTTTGATAAGCAGGATGCGCCTCAGTTGCTGAGTGAGGTGCCTCAGCTGCAAAGCTGTAGCTTTGTGTAAATGTAAAGCTGAGGCGCCTTAGTTTGAACTCGAGGTGCCTTAGATTGGAACTGAGGCGCCTTGAGTAGGAACTGAGATGCCTTTGAGTCAAATTTTATCAGCAGCTTACCGTTGCTCAATGGATAAAATTCTATCCAATCTGAGGCCCCTCAGGTCAACAGTAAACTTGGTGTTTGGGCTATAAATAACTCTAGAAGCTAAGTTTCAAAATCAACTCTTGTACTATATTTTCCTAGCTTTTTCCTATGTTGTTCAAAGTTTGTAAGAGGCTACTCCGCCTACAAACGAAGGAGATTTTAATAGTGGAGCTTTCAACTGTCTTGGATTAGTAACCACCCTGGTTGTAACCAAGTAAATCCTTTTGTCTCTTACTAGTTTGTTTTGATTACTTATATGTTTTTGATTAACTGTTGCATAAACTAATTTGTCATCTTTACAAGAACTTGCAAAAGATAGAATTCTGACTCGCAGGACAATTCACCCTTTTCTTGCCGGCCTGCCAACGGACCTACACAACGAACATGAAAAATTCACCGTCACACAATAAGTTGTTATGCAAAGAGAGTTGCTCATTCAAATGAACTTGCATGTTATCATTACTAGATGCATTATCCAATCTTAAAGAAAGAATCTTTTTCTCAATCCCCATTCCTTCAAATATTCAAACAATTTTGCAGCTAATTCAACTCCTGTGTGTTGAGTGCGGAGGGGGCATGTAAGAAAAATTAAATATTTTACTGTTCAATTTCCGGTCATTATCAACAAATGAGCAGTCAAGCAAATATAACCTTCACTAGTGCACGTCGTCCACAAATCTAAAGTTAAACAAATTCTATTCTGATTAGTAACCAAAAACATACTTAAGTTTCTCTTTCTCCTTTAAGTAGATTCGGTTAATATCATAAATAAGAGTATTTCTAGAAATACAAGCAACATCAGAATTTATGTACTTCATCCAAGCTCTAATACCATCATACTCAACAAATGAAAATGGTAAATTTGTTGGTGCCGGAAGCACCATATCGAACCTTGTTTTGATATTGGCAAAGGATTCAAAGTTAAGTATTATTGGTGATCTAATGTGTTTCATTAAGTATGCAGGAAAGTCTAGTTTACTTAGGCACGAAGTCTTTACCTGCAGGGTTGAGCACGACCGAGGGTTGGGCACGAAGACTTGGTTCGAGGAATTTGGCACAAAGACCTAGCCGAGGGCTGGGCACCGAAAACCTGACGGAGGGTTGGGCACGAAGACCTGGTTCGAGGAATTGAGCACGAAGTCCCGGCCGAGGGCTGGGCACTGAAGACCTGACCGAGGGTTAGGCACGAAGACTTGATCCGGAAGATCGGGCAGAAGACTTAGCCGAGCGAGGACTACGGACAGAAGTAGAGATGGGTCGAGGATCGGACGTCTCGAGATCCGGGAGTCTCGGAGGCCGAGCAAAAGTCCAACCGGAAGAGCCTGTTGGCAAAAGGTAACTTCTCCAGAGTGGAGTAGGTGAGGACGCGTTCCCCGGAAGAGGGAACAGTAGGCGTCGGTTCGACCTAGGATTTCATTTGAAATTCAAAGTCAGAACCAAGACAGCTTTGGCTGTTATTCATGCATATTTATCATATTATATTATGTTCTTGGACTAACCCTGGTTGTAGGCTGAAAGGAGTTGGCGGCTACGATCCCAGGCGCCTGAAAGGGTTCAGGCACCGGAGAACCTAGGCGCTTGAATGGTATCAGGCGCCCTAGAAGGCGTTCTTCTAGCAGTTGGGCCATGTCAGCTCCCAGGCGCCCGTGAGCTCCTAGGCGCCTCAGTAGTCCCAGGCACCCAAGAATGGGGATAAACGTTGGCCAAGTCTGCGGATAAGGATGCGGCTAAATCGGGTGACGTGGAGGGCGCCCCATACCCTATTAGGCGCTCGAGAACCAACTATAAAAGGGGCTTCACCCCTTTGCTTCCAAGCATTAACTCAAGCACTCAAACATGCTACAACAAGCTTCCGTGCTCTAGTTTTCTGCGCCGACGACGTTCAAGATCGACGACACGCTGCTCCAACAAGCTCATCCTTTCTTCTTAAGTGTCATCGGTATAAAGTTTTAAATTCTGTTCTGTACTTAAGTTCTTATACTTGTAAATCATTTTCCGAACTATAGAATTGCCAAACAAAAATGGTCAAGGACCGTGGGCCTTGGAGTAGGAGCCGTTACAGACTTCGAACCAAGTAAAATAAACTGCGTTAGCTGTGTTTGAATTGTGCATTTTCCGTTGCGTTTAAATCTGTGTTTCCGAAAAATTTACGTTATCGATATTCACCCCCCTCTATTGATCACAACGATCCCACAAAATCAAGCCTGATGATTGCACAAGCCAATAATTCATGTGAAATCTTTTGGTTTATTTTCTTAGACCTTATCGTCCCATCTTGATCAAGAATTATTTGTCCTACATCATGGAACTTTAATTTGTCACAAATTTTAAGATGATGCCATAACGTAGAAGTTCCATAATGTTTACCCCCACACATATATTATTTTTAATCCAATACATTCAGCTTTATCTATACTATTAATCCCTTTGATTTTCTTAAAATACACCCAAATGTGAGAAGTTTCTCTAGACCTTTTAGTTGACCCTCATCATGCTTAGCACTTTTCAATTCATCATCTAAAATAATGTTTACTTTTGAGAAGTGGAGTCTATTTCAAAATCAATTTGAAATTAAAAAAAAGTAATTTTTGACATAATCAATCAAACACATAAAATGTCAATCGTGGAACAACGTAAATTTATTTTTTGTGTTAGACCTCTGTATCTCAACAAAAAAATAAAATAAAATCAGAACTTGGCTCTTCTAAAGCCATATCTTCTCAAAGATATGTTGAGCATCAAAAGAGAGAATCTGGTCAACTTGATGATGAATATTATTGCAAACTAAATGCTAAAACATTCTATATTCATAAGGTTATCAGATTGAGAGCTCAGTAAATCTTGATTGACATTTAAAAACATACGATCTATTTTGCATGGTTTATAGGAATACAATGTCCCGCATAAAAAATTCACACTTCACAATTCATACTTAAAATACCAACAATTCAAGCATCAAATCAATTGGTCAAACTCTACAAATAAACGAGTTTTGCTCACCATTGGGTAAAAGGTTGGTGTAAATTGCTGGGATTTCAAACTTGATAATCAAACAAATAGAAGTCGCTTCCTGCTGTCGTTTTTGTGTGTGCATGGGCAAAGAAAGAAACAACAAACATAATAGTTTGTCTAATTCTTGCCTCAGTGCCTCCTCGTAAAGCCTAAAGAGAAATTGAAAGAACGACAGTCCGACAGACGGCAGTCCTGTCTCTGATCTCCAAGCTTGAATCCACTAGCTCGACAGTTCCTAATCTCCCAGCTTGAATCCCACAAGTCCGACAATCCTTTTCTAAGCTGCTGTTTTAGGTGAGATTTTTTACTTCCTTTCCTAGTTTCCTTCTATTTCCTGTCTTTTTGTACGTTTGTGATTTGCTTGGCCTTTTGCCCCTTGTCCTCACTCCTCAGCCTGTGTCCTGCATGATCTGTGTGCCGAGAATGGCAAGACATTAGACAAACTACTGTGCTTGTTGTTTCTTTCATTGCCCATGCATACACAAAATGACAGTTAGCAAGAAGCAACTTCTGTTTGTTTGATTATCAAGCTTGGAATCCCTGCAATTAACACCAACCTTTTCCTCATTGGCTAGCAAAATTTGTTTATTTGTAGAGTTTGACCAATTGATTTGATACTTGAAATTGTTGGTATTTTAAGTATGTATTTGAAGTATGAATTTTTTTATGCATGAATTTGTTATCCTATAACCATGCAAAATAGATTGTGTGTTTTTAAATGTCAATTAAGATTTAATGAGTCCTCAATTTGATAATCTTATAAGTATAGAATGTTTAACATTTATTCTTCAATAATATTCATCATCAAGTTCACCAGTTCTCTAATTCTCTCTTTTGATGCTCAACATATCTTTGAGAAGACATGGCTTTAGAAGAGCCAAGTCCTAATTTTTTTTTTGTTGAGATCTAGAGGGCTAACACAAAAAATAAATTTACACTGTTCCGCGATTGACATTGTGTGTTGGATTGATTTTGTCAGAAACTAAAATTTATTATTTATTTATTTTTATTTTAGATTGATTTTGAAATGGACTCTACTTCTCAAAAGTAAACTATTATTTTAGATGATGAATTGGAAAATGCTAAGCATGATAAGGGGTCAACTAAAAGGTCTAAAGAAAATTCTCATATTTGGGTGTATTTTAAGAAAATCAAAGGGATTGATAGTATAGATAAAGCTGAATGTATTGGATGTATAAAACAGTATAAGTGTGGGGTAACATGATGGAACTTCTACGTTGTTACGCCATCTTAAAATTTGCGACATTAAAGTTCCATGACGTAGGACAAATGATTCCTAATCAAGATGGAAAGATGGGTCTAAGAAAATAAATCAAAAAATTTCACCAAAGTTACTGGCTTGTGCAATCATCATACATGATTTACTATTTTCATTTGTTGAGTATGATGGTATTAGAGCTTTGATGAACTACATAAATTCTGATATTGCTTGTATTTTTAGAAATACTCTTGTTTATGATATTAACCGAATCTACTTGGAGAAAGAGAAACTTAAGTATGTTTTGGCTACTATTCAAAATAGAATTTGTTTGACTTTAGATTTGTGGACGGCGTGCATTAGTGAGTGGTATATTTGCTTGGCTGCTTATTTTATTGACAATGACTAGAAATTGAATAGTAAAATACTTAGTTTTTCTCATATGCCCCCTCCGCACTCAACATTCATCAGTTGAATTAGCTGCAAAATTATTTGAATATTTGAAAGAATGGGGGATTGAGAAAATGGTTTTCTCTTTGACATTGGATAATGCATCTAGTAATGATAACATGCAAATTCATTTGAAAGAACAACTCTCTTTCCATGATAGCTTATTGCGTGGCGGTGAATTTAATCTCATTGTTCAAGAAGGTTTGAAAGTGGCTATTGTAGCTTTGAATAACATTAGAGAGTTGGTCAAGTTTGTTATAGGTTCGGAGATTAGGATGAAGAAGTTTGGAGAATGTGTATGAGCTGTTGGTAACATTGATACTAGTAGTGGCTTGCGATTAGATGTGTCTACTCGTTGGAACTCAACATATTTAATGCTGGATAGTCCCATCAAATATAAAAAAGCTTTTAATTCAATGACAAGAATTGTAAATATTGTCCTTCAAGTGAAGAGTGGAGAGAAAATATGTGAGTTCCTTGAGCCATTTTATGACACTACTAATTTGATCTCTCATTCTTCTTATCCTTAAGCAAGTCTGGAAGATTGAAGTTTTGTTAAAGGAAAACTTATTGAATGAAGATGAGGTGACAAGTTATATGTGTGAAAGAATGATGGAGAAGTTTGACAATTATTGGACTCAATATAGCATAGTGCTTGAATTTGGGGCTATTCTTGACCCACTAATAAAGCTTTCGATGTTGAAGTTTTTTTATTCAAAGGCTAAATGCCAAAAGATGGAACTTGTGAAGACAAAATTGTATAAGCTTTTTGACTAGTATTCTAATAATAACAAGACAAGTTCTTCACATCCATAATCTTCTTCTACTCGCATACACTTTCACAAAGTGTAAGAGGGGTTAAAGGAAAAAAACAAAAGAATTTTTGATTTAAGTTCTCTAATAACTTTCTTCTTGTATTCTCTAATTGGTTTATATTTTATTGCCACTACTATTCCAATTAATGTAGAAAATGATGGCATATAAGAGCCAAACAATTACAGGTGCTAGAAAATCTCAATTGGAAATATGCATATTATCTAGATTTGGATTTGGATATTTGAGAGCGTTGGAAGAATCAAAAGCATCTGTACCCAACCCTTATACTAATGACATGTGATGTTTTAGCTATTCCTATAATTATTGTTTCATTAGAATCAACTTTTTCCATTGGTGCTTGTGTGCTTACCAAGTATTGATGTTGCACTTTTCATGAAAAAGTGCAAGCTCTTGTTTGCACTCGCAATTGGTTACATGGTTATGCTATTGATAATTTTGTTTATATAAGTTATGTTCTTGACTTAGTTGATATATTAGTTTATTGTGATTTTATTTTTAAATATCTTCGTCTTTGTGTATTTTATATGCAAATAAAAATAATGAACACAATGCAAGTATCAAAATAACTTTGTTTAAATAAGAATCAAATAGAGTTTATTGAACTTTTCGTTTTATAAACTCTTTTATGTTTTTAATTACTTTATTGAACTATTTGGTTATGTAATAAATGATATATCAGAGCAAAAGGTGGTATGTGTGGTGTGTTTGGTCACTGGTGTGGAATCTCTGAATTATTGTGTGGTGTGTGTGGTGTAGAATCTCTTAAGGAGTCTTCATTGAAACAGCATACCCTCTTTGTGGCCATCCTATTGTTGTGGTTGACATTCATTTATTTAATTTTTACAAGTTTCTTAATAAACGAGAATAATTATCAGTGATTCCATCGTTATTTTCCATCCTATTCAATTGTCTGTGCTACATTCTCCAAAAATGACAATAGGCAACTATTAGCAATCATATTTTTAGATCTTAACTATCTTGAGTCGCTAATCTTATTTTCTGTTCGGTCGTTGTTTTCAGAAGACGGCAGATTCAATAATTGACTGATTAAGTCCAACAAATAGATTTTTTTTTTCTTCTTCAGTTACTACTTGTAAAATTGGAACACATGCCTTTCATATAAATCGTTCAAGATTTTTCTCAAGATTTCAGTAAATCTTTCATATGATGATATGAACACTGAATTTATACACTTGTAGTTACTGTTTACTTATATTATACTCTGATTGAGCAACTGTTGTTGAAGACAAGGTATAGAGCTCCTGCAACGCTGACAAACAAGAATGAGGAGGCTTCTTTCGGACCGGCTGTGAAGACGTCAAAGAACACTGTGGACCTACGCGGCATGCGAGTAGATGAGGCTTCACTTCGTCTTCGGACGGCCATCTCAACGTGCAGACCCTACAAGGTTCTCTTCATCGTCCATGGAATGGGAACTGGAGCTGTAAAGGAGTGTGCTCTTCAGATACTTAGCAATCATCCTCGAGTAGCAAAGTATGAGGAAGAAAGCTCGATGAACTATGGATGTACAATTGCTTATATCAAATAACACTTGTATGTTTGTTCCACTGCTATTCAGTATATGTAAAGGATAAAAAGGAAATGGAAGATTGGAATGGAGTTTTAAAATGGACTTTGTATTTTTTATATTTGAAAAATCACAAGTAAACATTGTAGTGTTCTCCATCAATTTTACGTAGGTTGACTTTTGGAAGATCCAAGTGGGCATATAAATTAATTAATATAATAAATACAATGATTTTTTAAATAAATAAGCAAATGCTTAAAATTTATGTTCATTTATCTTGAAGGTTGCAGAATTAGAAGTTTCATTTTTTTAAAATAATAATAATTGATGTAAAAATGTTAAATATTATTATCCTCTTGGAAATTTAAAATTTCAGTTTATTTGAGTTAGACCAAATTACAATGATAATGTTTTTAAGATCTAAGCTCGTTCTGCAGTTCAGAATTAACTTCAATCTCCACGTGATGAGAAAAAAACATACGACAAATAAAAGATGATAAGTTAATCATCATTACATTTGCTATGAAAGTTGAGTTTGATTAGAGGATGATAAATTTATTACAATTTAATTCTTGACAGGAATTAGCCTTCGGAGAAAAAATGTCTCACTCTCTAGTTATTTAACGATCAGTTATAAGTTAACTTCGTAATTTATTTTCTTTCTTATAATCTAAAGATTGACTACGAGGAGTGTTTGGAAAGAATACAATAACTTTTTTGTTACAATACTATGAAAATTGCGTTTGTGGTATGCCATATGCTTTAAAGCTATTGCAAAATTTTATTTTAAAACTTAGCGTAGTCAGCAATATCAATAAGTTATTAAAATTTTAAAATTTTATTATACAATAATATCGCATTAGTATTCAAAACATGCTAAGCATATCAAATTGAAGTATTGTATTGTTAAAGAACAGGTTTAAAAATAAAAAATGACAATTGAGTACAATAACTTTAATTTTATGATTGCGAATTTACTAAAAATTTGCCATCAAAAACATTTAACGAACATATCAAAAGTATAAATATTATAGAAAATTATTAATGACTTTATATTTGAATTTAATCGTCTTTATATATTTAACTCTCTTAGCACTTTAAATGGTATGTTAGATATGCTAATGCATTTTTTATATAGTATATATACATATATGGAATTATTTAATAGAATTTATCTTTTGACAAAAGATATTCTTATTGGACCATTATATTTATTTTTCATTTCAATTTATATTAAGAGGGTATTTGGCTAAACTTATTAAAAACGTCTTATAGGCTCGTATATCTTATAAGTTGTTTTAAAAGCTTATAATTTGTTAGATTTTATTTTAAAATTAAACGGTTAAAGTGTTTGGAGAAACTTATTTTAAATATTGATGTGTTTTGTAGTATAAGTTTTTTTATTAACAAAATTACCAAAAAAAGGATATAATAAGAAGAAACTAGTTTACAATTTTATTTAATAAATGGTAAACTTATATTATAAAAATAAAACTATTTGATATTTTAATTTAGAATAATTTAAAATTTAATTAATATTTCAAATAAAAATTATAATTAAAAATTGATCAATAATATATTTGGCAAATCGAGTTAGAAAATTTATGCGTCGGGAAGAAAATAAATGGAATAGAGTGTCAAAAACTTTATGTGCTGAGAAGAGAAGATGACATAGTGCGTTGGGAAAAGAAGTCAGCGTAGAGAAGAGTTGTTAGGTTTATAAAAATCTATGGAGGATAAGATAAAGATTAATGAAAATCTATACGGATAAGGAAGAAAAATTTTAAAATAAGATCTTTTAAAAAAATACGATCTCCCTTACTTTTTTTAAATAACCTATAAGTCGTCAAACAATTTATTTTGACAGCTTATAAGCTATTTATAAAAATATTTACAAAACATATTTTAAAAACTTATAAGTTCCAAAATAACTTATAAACTTTTTTTTGTATAACTCAGCCAAACATCCTCTAAGTATAAAACTAATATTTTGATATAGGTAGAAGAAACTAATATTGCAATTGATTATTTAATTTTATTATGATTAATTGCTTTTAAGATAAATTCCAATCTATTCGGTCCTAATTGTCATAGCATTAACTATTTCTTTATCTACAATTGTGTATTTGTGTCAAAATCTTATTTAAATGCTTTTGATAATTGAACATTGGACAAAAAGGAGAGAAGCAACTCAACAAAAACAGTAGAGAAATGCTTGTTTACCTCGCGAATTAGTTGAATGAAGAAGCACGCCTTGATATGGAAATCCTGAGCCCTATTAGTACATGATTGGCACTTGACACTGCTAAATGAACATGAATATTTAATCAATAATTGATTAACTATAATTTTTACAAATTGAGATAGTTGATATTTGTATAGACGATTATTTCAATAAGTCTTGAGATTAATTCTCAGCGAGTGTAAAATATCCCCTTGGATGCCTAATCTCTCAATTCAAAGGATTGCTATGTTAGAGCAAAATATCTCTGTAATTTATCTGTTTATATCTAACAGGAAAGTCGACGATTTGAATCATCTGAAATGAACATTATCAACTTTTCTCCAATAGATTAACTATCAAGAATAATTTACAAATAATCTATATATTCTAAAATAAAAAAATCTTATGAATTTTAAATATTTTAATATATATTTTTTAATTAACTCCGTCTGTGATGATCTTGTCATGGTCGACCCCAAGCCCGGATAAAGGAGGAGGTTTGCGTTAGGTTGTCAGCCAACGTAAAAAATTATGACAAATACTCAATGAATAGATCTATTACACTATTATGCTAATGCTAGGATGTTCCCTGGAAGGAACGCGTTGCAGGATCCGACTATAACGTTTTAGCAAGGATCGCTACATCTCCAGAACTCAGGTGTAGTGCTAAATATACAAGGGTTCGCATTACAGGGTCCAACTGTAACGTCTAGGCAAGGACCGCTACATTTCCATGAGAACTTGGGTGTCGTGTTAAATAGGCAAGAGTTCTCACACCATAGGTGGGATAAGAATAAACATTATAAGAAAAGTAATAGTATGAGACTTAGAACATGGAATATATGAACTCTCACTGGTAAAATAATAAAGATAGTAGATATAATGATTAGGAGAAAAATTAGTATTTTGTGTGTGCAAGAGACAAAATGGATAGGCAAGAAAGCAAAAATGATAGAGAACTCGAGTTTTAAGTTATGATATATAAGAAATAGTAAAACAAGAAATGGAGTGAGTATTTTTGTAGATAGTATTTTAAAAGATGAAGTTGTTACAGTAGTTAGAAATGGAGATAGAATTATAGCTCTCAAGATAGTAGTGGCGAAAGAAGCTGTGAACGTAATTAGTATATATGCACCTCAAGTAGGATTAGATGAAAAAACCAAATTAAGATTTTGGGGTGATTTAGATGAGGTATTACAAAACATTCCGCAAAATGAAATGATTTTAATAAGAGGTGATCTAAATGAACATATCGAAGTGAAAAATGAAGAATATGAGAGGGTATATAGGGGTTATGGGTTTGGAATAAGAAATGAAAAAGAAAAAATTATATTGGATTTTGCAATAGTATATGACCTTATACTAGCTAATACATTTTTTTTTAAAAAAAGAAGAACACTTGGTCACATTCAAAAGTGAAAATAATAAATCATAAATTGACTTTTTTATGGTTAGGAAGAGAGGTAGGAAGATTTGTAAAGATTGTAAGGTCATCCATGGAGAAAACTTAACTACTCAACATAGATTAACAGTGTTGGATATACGCCTTAATCTTAATATCAATAGAGAAAAAATATAAATGACTCCTAAAATTAAGTGGTGAAAGTTAAAGGATGGAAAATAAAACATATTGAAGGAAAAGGTAGGAATAAAAGCATTAGATGAAATATACAGTGACTTTAATACAACATGGGATAAGATGATATCAAAGTTGAAAATAATAGCTATGAGTGTACTCGGTGAGTCAAAGGGGCATGCATCACCAAGTAAGAAATCATGTGGTGGAATGAGAAAGTACAAAAGAAAGTGAAAGAAAAACGAATAGCCTATAAATAATTATATATTTGTAAGAACGAGAAAAACTTAAAAAAAATATACAATAGCCAAGAAAGAGGCTAAAAAAGCAGTAAATAAAGCAAAAAATAAAAACTTTTAAACAATTATATCAAGACTTGGATACAAAAGAAGGGAAAAGAGACATTTATAAAATAGCTAAAGTGAGAGAGAGGAAAATAAGAGACTTTAGCCAAATAAGATGTATTAAAGATGAATGCAATATAGTACTAGTAAATGATAGCGAAATAAAAGAGCGGTGGAGGATTTACTTTCATCAACTTTTTAATGAAGGTTTAGGGGACCAACTTAACTTAGACAATTTAAGTAGTTCAAATGAATATGAAAATTTTAATTTTCACCGTAGAATTCAAACTTCAGAAATAGAACAAGCTTTGAAAGGGATGAAAATGGAAAAGCCATGGGACCATATGATATCCCAATAGAGGTATGAAAGTGCCTAGGGAGACAAGGTATTGAATGACTTACAAAAATATTTAATATAATATTGAAAACAAAAAAAATGCCTAATCAATGGAGGATAAGTAGTCTAGTTCCCTTATATAAGAATAAAGAAGACGTACAAAATTGTGCAAACTATATGGGTATTAAACTAATGAGTCATACCATGAAACTTTGGAAAAGAGTAATAGAAAAAAGATTAAGGAAGGAGACCACGGTAATCGTAAATCAATTTGGGTGCATGCCTAGAAGGACGACAATAGAAGCTATATATCTTTTTAGACAATTAATTGAAAATTATCGGGAGCAAAAAAAAATAATCTACACATGGTATTTATTGATTTAGAAAAAATTTATGATAGAGTCCCAAAAGAAATTATATGGAGAATTCTAAAAAGAGAGGTATTAGCGTAACATATAAAGAACTAATTAAGGGTACACACGAAGATGTAACGACCAGAGTCAAGACTTCAGGCGGATTAATTAAAGCATTTCCAATAAGGATAGGGTTACATCAAGGATCAACTCTAAGTCCCTATCTTTTTCACTAATCATGGACGAACTCACTGAACACATTCAAGATACTGTATCATGGTGCATGTTGTTTGCAGATGATATTATTTTGATAGACGAGACACGTGAAGGAGTAAATGCTAAACGAGAATCTTGACGAGAAACACTAAAAGTGAACGGTTTTAGGTTTAGTAGAGTAAAGACAGAATATATGAAATTTAAGTTTAGCAATATTAGACGTAATGAAATAATTGTTAAGATAGGAGATAACGAGTTATTTAAAACTGAGAGCTTTAAGTATTTAGGATCATTTTTGCAAAGTAATGGAGGGATTGAGAGAGATGTCTTACATAGAATACAAGCAGGATGGTTGAAATGAAGGTTAGCATCAGATGTTTTATGTGATCCTAAAGTACCTCTAAAACATAAAGGGAACTTCTACAAAACGACAGTTAGACCTGCTATGTTATATGATCCTGAATGTTGGGCTATGACTTGGGCACATGAGTAAAAGATGAAAGTTGCAGAGATGAGGATGTTAAGGTGGATGTGTGGATATACGAGGATGGACAGAATAAGAAATGAGAGCATTAAAGAGAGAGTCGGAATTGCATCTATTAAGAAAAAACTTCGAGAGACGTGTTTGAGATGGTACGGACTGTTGGTGTAATTTTTGTTAGGTCAAGGTTGACCTAGTTTGACTAGGCTCGGATGAGCTTGAGTTTCTATGTTTGACAATGATGTTAGAACTGTGTGTGAGTCAAGTGGGTCAAGGCTGATCGGAGACTTGACAATAGACACCTAGTGGGACTAGGTGAAGTCCAGGTGGATTGGGGAGATTGCACGCTGGCAAGGGAAAAGTCCTAGTGGGACTAGGTGAAGTCCAGGTGGATCGGGAAGATCGCACGCTGGCAAGGGAAAAGTTCTAGTGGGACTAGGTGAAGTCTAGATGGATCGAGGAGATCGCACGCTGGCAAGGAAAAAATCCTAGTGGGACTAGGCACGCCTAGTGGGACCAGGTGAAGTCCAGGTGGATTGGGGAGATCACACGCTGGCATGGAAAAAAGTCTTAGTTGGGAACTAGGCAAGGGAAAGTCCAAGTCGGTCAAAGGTTTGATCGGGCATTTGGTGAGGAAGTCCTAACAAGTCACAGTTAACCGGGGTTAGGCAAGAGAACTCTAGACTTGTGTACACAAGTTAGGGTTAGGGCTAATCGATTAGGTAATCAATTGATATTGGGTTCTCGTGAACAGAAGTTTTCTTAATCAATTGGGTGATCGATTAAGAAAGGAGTGAATCGATTGGGTAATCGATTGGAGAGTTGTGTTGCATGCGAGAATAAAAGCAGGCTGAATCAATTGGACAATTGATTAAGTCTCTTCTTAATCAATTGGGTAATTGATTAAGGAGGACTGTAATTGATTGGGTAATTGATTAAGGAGGACCGTAATTAATTGGGTAATCGATTAAGGAGAACCGTAATCAATTGGACAATCGATTACGGCGATATTGTGTGAGAGCACAGAAAGGTGCTGAATCGATTTAGCGTCTTAATCGATTGGCTAATCGATTAATCTTCAAAAAATAGCTGTTCTAGTTTGATGTGGTAATCGATTGGATGATCGATTAAGGGAACCCTAGGTCGCGGGTGTAGGATCGATGCACGTGAGAGGGGGGGTGAATCACGTGACTTTTAAAAATCAAATCAGAGTGCTTTAAAAAGCGTGCACAGCGGAAATGAAAGAAACGATTATAAAAACGAACACACAAACACGAACGATTTTTACTTCGTTCGGAGCCTTCGGCGACTCCTACTCGAAGGCCCAGGTCCCTCGGACCTTTCCGTTGGGCAATCCACTAAAACTCTCTATCGGTCAACCCCGATAGAGTAGGCGAGTACAACTGAATTGAAAGTGTGACAACCCCACACTTTCAAGTAATTAAGTGCAATGAAATATGTATTAAAAAGTTAAGTTCTTCTTTTTACCGACGTCCGGAGTAGGTCGACTCTTTCGGGGCAGCAGGACGTCGTCGGCTCGAAGTGAGGCGTTTCCGGAGCAATGCGCGAGCGTAGAAGAACTTTGAGGCGTTGGAAGTAGTGTTATCTTTCCAGCCTTGGTCGAAGGCTCTATTTATAGCCCTGGGGGCGCCCGACATGCGCGGGGCGCCCCCCACGTGGCTCTTGATCCGGCGAGGCCTCTGGTCAAATCTGATCTCTTCTTCTTCGGGATCACCTTTGACTGGGGCGCCCGACGCGCGCGGGGCGCCCGGCTGACCGGTCAAAATTCCATCTTCTGGCTTCGCGAGGGTGAGCTGCAGCAGCCTTCAGTGGCGTGGCACAGTGGGCGCCCGAGACACGCGGGGCGCCCCCAATTGCGCTGCTGTCGGGGCGTTTACCTCTCTGCTGACTTTGGGTTGACTCTGGGGGCGCCCGACATATCCGGGGCGCCCTGCTCAGCTACGGCCTCACTCCTTTGAGGCTCTCTGAGCTGCAGAAACACAGTCCTTCGGTCCTGCATCCAGGGTTAGTCCAAAACAGCAAATAATAAGTTAGTTAAAACAGCCTTAGCTGTCTTGGTTCTGACTTTGGGTCTCCAAAATGGAGCCCTAGGTCGAACCGACGCCTAATGTTCCCTCAAGGGGAACGCGTCCTCACTGGTTCGCTCCTCCAGTGACTTACCTCACTTACCTTGTGCAGCTCTACTTGACTTCTTGACCCACCAGGACTTCCTGCCAGGGCTCAACCACCTTGGTCTTCCTGCCAAGTCTCAACCAACTTGGTCTTCAGCCAGTTGTCAGGTCCCGCGGACCCAACTGGACTTCCTGCCAGGACTCAACCATCCTGGACTTCAGCCTGGTGTCTGGTCCTAAGTCTTTCAACCCTGCACACTTAGTAAAGAGGTTAAACACCAACAACCCTAACTTTAACCACTTTGTCATACATCAAAACCCGAGTTTGACCGTTAGTGCAAACTGCACCAACAGCGGGTATATAGGTTTTTCACGCAGGATTGAAGCGCACCTCTTCGGCATTCTTTGCACGCCCTTCTCCTCCTTCATCGCCTTTCAAGGGAAGCCTTGGAGCATAGTGTTGCTACATTTCCAAGGTTTTAGAGGCGATCCTCATCTAGAAGAAAGCAAGAAAAGCAAAAAGAGCTCATTGTTATAAATCTTGTAAGATTTTCTTTGTATTTTGCTTGTATTCTTATGGTATCTTCTTGAGGGCTTGTATGAGGTTTCTCCACCTCCACGAAGGAATCTTTCATAGTGTTTGAGAGAGTGAGGAGAGTGAATCCTTGGATTAGACACCTCAAGGAGGTAGATACCAAATAAATCCTTGAGTGTTAGCATTGCTTGGAGTTTTTCGCAGCGAAAAATCATCAACAAGCAAATCAGAACTAATCACCCCCCCTCTAGCTCGCCTACTGGTCCTAACAAGTGGTATTAGAGCGAGACCGCTCTTCTTTGGACTCATCGCCAAGAGAGCAAGAGCTAGAGAAAGAAGAAAGAATTTGAAGAAACCCTAATACCATGAAGTCATCATCAAGAGGGTTCAACTTCAACAATGGAGTTCGGCTACGACATCCGGGCACCTCCACCGTTTGACAAAGCAAATTTCGATCTTTAGAAGACAAAGATTGAAAATTTCCTCATGATGGAGATAGAGCAATGGTTGGCTCTAATGGAGTGCTTTGAAGCTCTAACAAATAGCAAAGGGAAGCTCCTCAAGAAAAGCAAATAGAACGAGGAGCAAATCAAGAGATGCGAGACCAATGATAAAGTGACCAAATTGTTAATTAATCTATTGCCAAGCACCATCTTGGACAAAATTGGAGAATTTCAAGACGCCAAGGTGCTTTGGAGCAAATTGGCAAAGCTTCATGAATATCCCTCCACTTTGCCAAATCAAGACAAATCTGAAGTGGGCGATTCAGCAGATAAAGAGGAAGAGGATTCAGATGTTGAGAGATGGTCAACATCCGGGCATGAAATTCAAGAGGCCTCCACCTCAAGGATTGAGGGGGAGCAAAACTCATTGATGTCGGAACAAGAAGAAGTCACTACATCTTGATCAAATGAAGAAGAGTTAAGTGCCACCTCTATAAGCAAAGGTATAGAAATTCAATTTGTCAAAATAAAAATCATATCATTTGCTTTGAGTGTAGGGAAAGAGGACACTATAAGAGTAAGTGTCCCAAATTAGTTAAGAAGAAGGTGCAAGTGGCACCCAAGGCAGAAGAAAAAGCACAAGAAGTATTTCCCGTGATACATAAAAGAAAGGAGCACATCGTGTGTTTCCTTTGTGAGCAAAAGGGGCACTACCAAAATCAATATTCAAAGGGGAAGCTTCAAAGAAAAGTCAACAAAGGGAGCTCAAACCAAGGGGGAGCCTTCAACAATACACCTAAGGTACCATTAGTTAATGATATTTCTTTTCATCATGATAATATGCATGATAGAAATAATTTCTATCATTTGAATGCTATTTATCATGAAAATAGGAGGTATGAAAAATCTTAGGAGAAATATAGAGTCTTCCATGCTAGGACTACCACACTTAAGGATAGGAAAAAATTTAGGCCATTTAATGGTAGACTTACCTAATCCAAGGTCAAGAAGAAAAATTACCAAGGCAATATTAGAAAACAAAGCTAACCTTGATGAAGTTGACACTTTGGGGCATTTTCAAGGAATTATTATCCTTGAAAATAAAGAAGTTATTCAGTTACTCTCGAGGAGTAAAATTGTGCCAAATAATACTTTTGGAATATCAAAGTTGATAATATTGGCACAACTAAGATAGAATCCATAGAAATGCCAAGTTGGGAGGTTTTGACATTATCTTGAAAAATTAGGGGCAAAATTAGGATTATCAATGATTTAGCGATGAGTTATTAATACTTAAATAGAAAATCTAGATATTTCCTTTTATGCTAATATGTCATGAGTTGTGTTCCCTATTATATGCCATGTTATTGTTAGGACCGGTAGGAGAGCTAGAGGGGGGTGATTAGCTCCAATTTGCTTGTAGAAGATTTATCGCCGCGGAAGACTTCAAGCAATGCTAACGCTCAAGGATTTACTTGGTATCCACCTCCTTGAGATGACTAATCCAAGGATCCGTTCTCCTCACTCTCTCATGCACTATGAAAGATCTCCTTCTTGAGGTGGAGAAACCTCTTACAAGCTTACAAGAAGAATACAACAAGAGAAAGCAAATACAATAGCAAATCTTGCAAGATTTACAACAATGAACTCTCTTTCCTTTCCTTGCTTTCTTCAAGCTTGAGATCGCCTCTAGAACCTTGGAAGTGCAGCAACACTATGCCCCAAGACTTCTCTTGAAATGGTGAGAAGGAGGAGAAGAACCGTACGAGCCTTTTGCTTCAAACCTGTATGAAAACCCTATATACCCGACGCCTAGGGTTCCCTATGTTGGACCTTGGATGGCTAGAGAGAGGGGTGTGAATAGCCAGACACAAAAACTTCTCGCTTCTTTGAAGTCTTTCTGCAATTAGGGTTAGCAGCGGAAACAAACACAGAAAGAAAAACAGAAATACAAAGACAAAACACAAACCAGAGATGCTAACTCAGAGATGTACAAGGTTCGGGGATAACTTGCCCTTACTCCTTGGCGTGCCCGTAAGGTGGGTGATCCCTTGATCGTCGGCAGATCAAGCCCCAAAAATCTGGATAAGTATCTTCTCCTTCTCGGTGGAGTAACCTCTCCACAACTGTCTCAGTAGAATAATAGTTAAGCGCTCGAGACAATGAGAAGGATAGCTCACATAGATGTAGCACAAGCGCTCCAGCAAGAAGACTATACAGAGAGCTAAACAACCCAGCAAAACTCTCCAGCAAAACACTTTGCTAGTTTTCTGTCTGTTCTACCGCTCCTCTGCTTCCCAGCTTCTTCTTAAGCCTCTGCTCACCCGGCGCGTCTGCAACCATTGATCAGCTCCGTCATCACTGACCCATTGACCTCTACTGGGCTCAGTCCACTGAAACCTCTTCAGCCGAGCCTCAAGGTAGCCGCCAGCCTCGCCAGACAGTTGCCAGCCCGCGCCAGAAGTCGTTGAATCCTGCGAATGGAAAACAAACAAACCTGACCGAAGTGAAAGTCTCCAATTGACCCTCCTTCTTGGTTTGTGTCATCCCTGTATTACCTGCACACTCACCAGAGGCTTAGCACAGCAAATCAAAAGTAAATCAGTAGGGTAACAGAGAAATCAGAAGTGATCAGAGTGAAATCAGACGTCTGACAACGATTCAAATTAAAGTTATCAGACACTGATCGGTCACCCTGACCGATTAGTGAAGACCCTGATCGATCAGGTCACCTCCTGATCGATCCAGCAAGGATCTGATCGGTCACCCTGACTGATCAGAGATTGGGAATCGGTCACCAGACCGATCCACCAGCTGACTGAGATTTCCGTAGCTCTCTAACCTGATCCCTAACTGATCCCTAACCTGATCGGTCACTTGACCGATCAGGCTATGCCCTAATCGGTCAAGTGACCTATCAGATCACTCCCTGACCGATCAGGAGCCATCCTGATTGGTCAGGATGTCAGACAGACTGATCCCTGATCGGTCAGACAAACCGATCAGGTTTCTTACAGAGATCTTATGAGATCTCTCTGATCGTTCACCAGAACGATCAGAAGCCAAACAGAAACATTCTGATCTCTCTCTGATCGTTCACCAGAACGATCAGAAGCCAAACAGAAACATTCTGTTCTCTTTCTGATCATTCACCAGAACGATCAAACTCCCTGGATCGGTCACCAGACCGATCTATTAACAAGGGAGCTCGTGCCAACTCCTGATCGGACTCCAGACCGATCCAGTCACTTGGCTGACTCATGCTCAGTCACCTAGCTTCACTCGCTAGGACCCGGCTTCACTCACCGGGATTTCTACCACCTAGCTTCACTCGCTAGGACCTGGTTTCATTCACCGGGATTTCAGTCACCTGGCTTCACTCATCAGGACGCAGATTCACTCACCAGGGTTTCCATCACCCGAGTGAACCCGACTTCACTCACCGGGACCCAACTTCACTCACCGGGGTTTCTATCACCCGGCTTCACTCATCGAGATTCGTGCCCAGTCCCTGACCAGGACTTAATCTGATTTTACTCAACCAAACTTAAATCGGTGTCAACACCAAAATAACAATCGGGTCATATTGCATCAACACCCTAATCGATTGCTCAATCAATTACCATGTCAGACTTAGTCGTTCAACGACTATTTTTTTGAAGCTTAATCGATTAGCCAATCGATTAAGAACAACCTTAATTGATTGCTGAATCGATTCAACACCTTTCTATGGTCTCGGGCAATACTGTGGTAATTGATGGCCCAATCAATTACCGAACCTCTTAATCGATTGATCAATCGATTAAGAGAAGGCTGAATCGATTGCCTAATCGATCCAACCACATTCTATTCTTGCAATTATTTCTCCCAATCGATTACCCAATCGATTCACACCTTCCTTAATCGATCACCCAATCGATCAAGAAGGTTTCTGTTCGCGAGAAACCAAACCTAAATCGATTACCCAATCGATTGAGTCCAACCCTAACTTGTGTGCACAAGTCTAAGGTTCCCTTACCTAACCATGGTCAACCGTAACCTGTTAGGACTTCTCTACCAAGTGTCCGATCAACCCTTTGACCAACCTGGATTTCTCCTGCCTAGCTCCCAACTAGGACTTAACTTGATTCCCAACCAGATTTGCCTAACCCTCGAGTTAGGTCTAGTCTCTCGGCAGACTTCCACCTTGATAGCGTGCGATCTCTCCGATCCACCTGGACTTCACCTAGTCCCACTAGGTCTTTTCTCATGCCAGCGTGCGATCTCCCCGATCCACCTGGACTTCACCTAGTCCCCTAGGTGTGCCTAGTCTCACTAGGTCTTTTCTAGTCAAGTCTCTAATCAACTTTGACCCACTTGACTCACACAATATTCAAACATCATGCGATATTCAAACATCGAAACATCCAACCTTAAGCTTACCAAGCTTAGTAGACATAAGCTCACCCAAGCCTAGTCAAACTAGGTCAACCCTGACCTAACCAAGATTGCACCAACAGTTATCATAATTAATTATTCATATTTTATTATGAAAATATCATATACCATGTCATACATGCATCAACTAGCTATAATAAGTTTTTTTTTTGAAAATTGCATATGATGTATGCCATGATCATTATCATATATGGTCGAAATGAGTGAAATTAAGGACATTGACATTAATTGACATCCTTGGCGAGTGATCAAAGTTTATAATATCTAGATAGAAATGTATGAACCCCTTAGTTTAGGGAGAACAAATTTTCATATCTCACAAAGACTATAAGTTGACTTGTATGTATTTGGAGACGCACTAGATACAAGTGAGGTGTTAAGAAGATGAACAAAACTCAAGGTGTTGATAAAATGCATCTATTTGAGTTTTAGGTTCATCAAAATAAGAATTTATGTGAACTTCAGTAATTGGGAAAGCTAATATATTAATCATGTGCATTTAGCTCAAGGAACATGGTTAAAAATTATTTTTGAAAATCATTTCAAAACTATTTTGAAAAGCCTTGGCGAAAACTATCTTTTGATAGCACTCATCATTGATGAAATGGATACAAAATAGAATGAAACATTGAAGTATTTCAATGGGTTCTAATTTTTTTGCCAATCTTTGAAAATGGAAGTTATTTTCATAGAAAATTATTTTTCCATGATAGTATATGTCATAAATAATATCTACACAAAATTTCATGAATTTTAGAGTTTTGTAGAATTATTTAGAAGTTTCTAAAATTCGGTCTAAAATTATTTTCAGAAATAAAAAACTCTCAATCGATCAGGTGATCGATTAAGACATACACCAATCGATTGGTGAAACTTTTCCGCAAGCACAAAAGCTTGCATAATCGATCCATTGATCGATTAAGGGCAACCATAATCAATCAGGTGATCGATTAATGCACAGTTTAATGAATTGGTATGACCGAAATTGTCTGATTTTAGTCCTTTAACCCAATGTTGAGTAACCTAACAATCTCTAACCCTTTAGAATACTTTTATAAGTATATTTGGGTGAATTTCATGACGAAATCAAAAAGGGAGATGGATTTTGGGAAAAATATGGGGTTGAGGAGATGCTTTAGTTCAAATTTTGAATTTCAAAACCTTATTACCTCAAGTTGAGATTTCCTAAAGGTTTAGGAGCTCAAAAAAAGTCATTGTTGGTGCAATGATAGATGTTTAGAGCATGTTCTGAGGGAGAGATCTTCCTTAAAAGTATATGTTTTAATTTTTTTTTTTGGGATAAATGAGCAGATGAAGATTGAGAATCTTCATCTTGATGAATGATTGAATGCTCAAGGTTAAGCATGTGTAACAATGAAAGATATGACACTTTCATTGGAGAGTTTTTAATGTGTGACAAAGGAGAAGAAATTGTAAGGCCAATATGGATTAGTCTTATTCAAACATATTGTCAAACATCAAAAAGGGGGAGATTATTGGTGTAATGTTCGTTAGGTCAGGGTTGACCTAGTTTGACTAGGCTCGGGTGAGCTTAGGTTTCGATGTTTGACAATGATGTCAGAACTGTGTGCGAGTCAAGTGGGTCAAGGCTAATAGGAGACTTGGCAAGGGACACCTAATGGGACTAGGTGAAGTCCAGGTGGATCGAGGAGATTGCACGCTAGCAAGGGAAAAGTCCTAATGGGACTAAGTGAAGTCCAGGTGGATCGGGGAGATCATACGCTGGCAAGGAAAAAGTCCTAGTGGGACTAGGTGAAATCTAGGTAAATTGGGGAGATCGTACGTTGGCATGGAAAAAGTCTTAGTTGGGAACTAGGCAAGGGAAAGTCCAAGTCGGTCAAAGGTTTGATCGGACACTTGGTGAGGAAGTCCTAACAGGTCACAGTTGACCGGGATTAAGCAAGAGAACCCTAGACTTGTGTACACAAGTTAAGGTTGGGGCTAATCGATTGGGTAATCGATTGACATTGGGTTGTCACGAACAGAAGTCTTCTTAATCGATTGGGTGATCGATTAAGAAGGGAGTGAATTGATTGGGTAATCGATTGGGAGAGTTGTGTTGCGAGAACAGAAGCATGTTAAATCGATTGAGCAATTGATTAAGCCTCTTCTTAATCGATTGAGTAATTGATTAAGGAAGACCATAATTGATTGAGCAATTGATTACGGCGATTACGACGATATTGCACGAGAGCACAAAAATGTGCTGAATCGATTCAACAATCGATTATGATTAATCGATTAAACTTCAAAAAATAGTTGTTGAACGGCTAAGTCTGATATGATGACCAATTGGGTGATCAATTAAGAGAACCCTAGGTCGCGGGTATATAGTGTTTTCATGCAGGATTGAAGCACACCTCTTCGGCATTCTTCGCACGCCCTTCTCCTCCTTCATCGTCATTTCAAAGAAGTCTTAGAGCATAGTGTTGCTACATTTTCAAGGTTCTAGAAGCGATCCCAAGCTAGAAAAAAGCAAGAAAAGCGAAGAGAGCTCATTGTTGTAAATCTTATAAAATTTTCTTTGTATTTTGCTTATATTCTTGTGGTATCATCTTGAGGGCTTGTATAAGGTTACTCCACTTCCATGAAGGAGTCTTTTATAGTGTTTGAGAGTGAGGAGAGCGGATCCTTGGATTAGTCACCTCAAGGAGATGGATATCAAGTAAATCCTTGAGTGTTAGCATTGCTTGGAGTCTTTCGCAGCGAAAAATTATCAACAAGCAAATCGGAACTAATCACCCCCTCTAGCTCGCCTATCGATCCTAACACGGACATGTACTTAGACGACCAATAAATATCCCTGTTTGGCGATGTGAAATTATGATAAATACACACATTAAACGAGGGAGAGGAAGGCTAAAAAAGACTTGATTAATAATAATAAGATAAGATAAATTTTATTTAAATATTGATGATATAATAGGGGACAGAGTCTAATGACGTAGAAGGATCCATACAGCCGACCCCGCCTAGTGGGACAAGACTTGGTTGTTGTTGTTGTTATGTTTTTTAATTATGATTTACTTTTAAAAAAAGAAAAAACAACAATGACGGGCTAAATAGGCCTAAGTTAGATGAGCACAACCCACCTGTTCTGAGCTTATGTTCAAGCTGGGCTAGAATCCATTATCCATAGCTCAGTAACTATTCTCTTAGAAGGGACTTAAACCATAAAGAATTGTGTATGATTTGATCCAATATAAATGTCAGAATGACATTCAGGTGAATAGCATGTTCCATTTGGAACAAAATGATTATGTTCCATAAAGAGCTCATAGACAAACTAAACAATGAAGTGAGTTCAAACAAAATACTCAATTGGGCCACAATAACTGTGCACATTTCTGGAATGTATGAATGTATACGCTTGCGGCACGGTGAACAGTTACCACTAACTAAATCTAACTTTTACAACAGACTGCAAAGCAATATTACAAATGGTCTAATACAGATATTTTCTGATACTGCTGATAAAAGACCTAAGCTCTCTTGCCTTCTTCTCGTGCTCAGGAGATTCATTTTCTGACTGGCATATGTCAATTATATCCACATGCAAATCAGTGGACTTTAGGCTTTTGGCATCCTTAAATGAAGAGGGCAATGGGGAAGGGCTGCAGAGGTCAATGAACTCGGGGATTACATTATCAGAATTAGAATTCGGGAGGCAATTAACCGGTTCAGGTAGTGCACGGCTTTCTTGTTCGATGTCAAGCAAAAGGCCTTGAAGCTGGAAGTTGATTTTACTAATGGAGTCTTTGTTCAACTTCCTTGGCTTTCTGGCATTTGCTGCTGGTTCATGGAGCCCATTTGCAGTAGCTTTGGATGACTTTCTTGGCCTTCTCGTTTCTTTCTTCACTTCTGCTTTCCTTTCCATGAATCCTGGAAGTTTTTCTGGGCAGGCACTGATCATTAATGGAAAAAGTTAGACATGATCATGGATGATAAGTGACGAGGCTTGAAAATATTAATTTATAATCAAGAAATTTGTTATATCTGTATTTTCCATTATACACCAGACATTTCACAATGGGACTAACGTCTCCATATTCTAAAGTTCAATTTTGGGTTTCTGTTCATGATTTCTCGCCCACCCCACCCCCACCCCCACCACAAGGTGAACGACTTTACCTAATAATCAAATCAGCAGGGACGATGGAGTTACAGAGACCATCCTTGCGTTGCCAAGAAACCTCATAATACTCTTGTCCTTGCACTTTTCTCTGCTTTATTATCGCTGATACCGGGCAAGAAACTGGCATCTGTGGAATTTGAAAGTGAATGTGAAACAAACGGTGAGCATACACAGCAGCTACTTCTTAAACAAGGTTTAGTTTGTTTCAAGAGGTGCCTCGTGTAAAGGAATTCTAGCTCCAAACCCAGATGATGTCGAACGCAGATTAGCAAACCGCCTAAGATCCCTTTCAGCAAATTTGGGAAGGATATAATGATCTGCAAAATAAAAAACCAGTACAAGGATTATTCATGTCCCATGCCCAGTGATTGTTTAAGGCAGTCTGTTCATTGGGCAAGCATGAAGATTCATTTGTGGGAATCGTTTTGCTGTAGTAAAAGGAAGCTAGGATTAACCTGTTTGATCAGGGCTCCAACCGAAATATTGTTCACACAATTGCTGAAATTGTGTGCGTTGAAAAGGGATATGGATACAAGCCCTGCAACAACAAAAAACCATTGGGTTTGACATACGACAGTATGTAATTTCTTCAGTACTTTACGGGATGCATAAGATAAACAACTGGCTAGTTATGTACCTTCTCACAGCTTCTGAATCAGGTGGATAACATTTAGGTTTTAGGTAAGCATTGATAACTTCAAGATATTGGCGGTCGGGTTCCACGTTCTGCCAATTCTCTATGACAACTGAAGAGTGAAAAAAAAACTCATACAAAGAAATGCGAATAAAAATGCTGAAATATTAAAGCATATACCATTTAAGCAAAGTTGAGAAAATGATTAAAAAACAACTATCCAACAAATAGATCAAAAGAATGAACAAAAGCAATCATGAGACTTGCAATCTGAGAGAGCCACAATCTGACAAATAAAATTTTTTTCCTAAACCCTCAATATTTAGAAATGTATGTAGAAGATAGTGGCTCAGATCCAACATTTTTTACTACTAGCCTTCTAGTATGTTTAATCTTCAACAATTGTTGACAATTCTAGAGTGTGATGTTAAAGAAACAATGACATCCAAATTACCATTGAATGGTAAACAACCAGTTGGCATGGTCAAATACTTTATCAATTTAAAGGTTATAGATCAAGATAAAAGCACAAACCTAAGTTCACTTAAAACTTGTATTAATATGATTAATTTACTATTATAATTTACAATGCTTGACATCTTGACTCGATCATGAATATATGGGATGCTATGCTTCTTCTATAACTGATTCATGTTTATCTTTGATAGTGTCTAGTTTTTTTTTCCTTACAAGTTTGAGCATACATTGGAACTAAAGGTCTCTTAGGGCCACAATTGAACATAGTCTAAAAAACATATATTATGTCGGTCCACTTAGATGAAACAACTAGCCTAAAATGTTTAAACTTAAATTATTAGCAACTCATCCATCAAGTTTATAAAATTCATTAACCCACAACAAAATGTATAACTTAAGTGGATGCTAAATATTAAGCTAGGACTGGAAAATAAATTGAATCACCAATATGACCCAATTCATCTAATGTATAATTCACAAGCACTGTAGGATAGTCCCCGGGGCAATTGTGCAGTAGCAAAACACCTTCTCAGTTTCCTAGATATCTAAGGATCAAGTCTCAGCCTCGGCGAATTAATGGATGAATTTTCCTTAATGGACAGTTTACCTAAGAATGCTAGATTGATGGGGGGCCCTACTGCGAATATTTCCTGATTTACCTTGGTGGCCGGTAGGAAATTTCCATGGGACCGGACCGGTCATCCCAGGATTAGTCGGCATAAGTTGCGTAGTTGGTGCCAACTAAAAAGAACGAATCAGTTCTTAAAAGACCTGATTTACAATTTGAAACAAGCATCATGGTGTTTTTCACACATTAGCACCTAATTGAAGGACATTCAGGACAAGAATAAATAAAACAGATAGCCCTAGTATATAGAATAAACTGAAACTTCATAAACACCATAAAATAAACTAAACCACTCTAATGATCATTTCATAAGCACCATACTAAAAACAAAACCTTAGTTCTAGAATAAATAACATTTGTTTAATGCTGCAAGCATGGTTTGCGGTGCCGAGCCGTTTCGCCCGAAACAGGCGAAACGGTCTCGTTCCGCCTGAGCGCCGAAACCGGCTCGACGAGGAAGACTGTTTCGACGCAAGCGTCAGCGTCACGCACGCGCGAGTGGCGACAGCGGCGACAGCGGCGAGTGGCGACCGCGTGATTCGCAGCGCGACAGACCGAATCGCGCAACAGCGAACGCACGGCACGCGCGACAGAAGGAATCGATTCCGTCGGTGCGCCAGCCTGTCTCGCTGCCTTTTTTTGCTATAAAACGACGGTGGATCGCCGGTGGTGAGCAGCAGCGAAGAGAGCAGTGAGCGAAGCGCAGCGTGGAGGCGGAGACAGCAGCGAAGCTCGGCGGCGGCGGCGACAGGTATGATCAAACCATCTCTGCAGCTTCGCCGGAGGCATTGCGGGACTCCCGGCGTCGCCGGAAGCCTCCGGCGTCGCCGGAAGCCTCGCCAGACGGTGGTGGAGCTGGACCGCGGCTCCTCCATCTTCGACAGATAGAGGAGACGCTGGACGCGCGGGTCGGAGACGCTGCGGGCCTCCGGCGACGTCGTCGGAAGCCTCCGGCGACGTCGTCGGAAGCCTCCGGCGTCACCGGAATCTTCGCCGAAGGCTGCTGGAGCCGTCGGACGGGCGGCTCCGGCGAGTTCTCCGGCGGATCTCCGCGCGCAGGCGAAGGCTCGGCGGCGGATTCGGGAAAATCGGGAAAGAAATTCCCGATTTTCTCTGAAAATCTGATTTAAAAAAAAATAAATAAAAGTATTTATTTAAATTCAGCATTTCCTTTTTTAATTCAAAAAATTAAATAGATTTATTTAAGGAAATTTCTGAATTTATTTTTCTATTTTAAATATTATTTAAAAATTCTAAAAAAATTTTAAAAACCCTAAATAAAATCTAAAAAATTTCAAAAAATTATTTTATAATCTGATAATTATTTATTATATTTATTATTTTATATTTAATTAATATTTTAATATTTTTATCATTTTAAATATATATTATTTAAATAATTAAAATTATTGTTCCAAGTTTACTTGATAAAAATGTGTTGTAGTAGATTACTTTAATGAAGTTGTCTTTTATAGTTTTATATATTTAATTTGTTTGTTTATAATGATAAAATTGTTCTTGACAATGATGACTATTATTTGAGCTAACAATGTGAATTATTCTTAATTTTTTATAAGACATAGGTAATGACACCCAAACATCAATCTGATCCAGCTTGGAGACACGCACGCCGATTAGAGAATCGATTCCATTGGCAATGTTTACATTGCGATATGATTGGACGAGGTGGTGGGGTCACACGCCTAAAGCAACATCTTGCTGGTGGATATTCAGATGTTTCGAATGTCCAAAAGTTTCTCAAGAAGTTCGTCGTGCAATGAAAGAAGAACTTGAAGGTTACAAAGTAATAAAGTATAAACAACAACGAGAACGTGATCTTCTTGATAGTCGAATATCTAGAGAGCCAATTTATGATGAATTTGAAGATCGTGGTGATGTTCTAAACGATGGAGATTTTTTAGCAGCTATCAATGCCTCACGAACTCAATATGACTATGAGCAAAATATGCGACATAGAAGTGACTCAGCTGGTACTAGCAGAAGTGGCTCAACTACTGCACCGATATTAGGAAGGAGTGTAAGTTTTCGTAGTACTTCAACACAAAGTGGTATTGGTCGGTTTTTTTCTTCTATGGGACGAAGACGTGCAGTTGATATTGCTGATATTGATCCACTGGCATTTCCAGACCAAGCTAGCAAACAGACTAGGATTGATGATGCATGATGCATACACAAAAGAGAAGAAGAAATCAATCAGTAAAAGCATTGCAAAATTTTTTCATTTTAATCATATTCCTCCTAATGCAGCAAACAACACATACTACCGTAGCATGGTGTCCAACATCCAAAAATCTGGTCCTGGTATTCAGCCTCCGACTGCATATGAAATTGCTAGTTCATATTTAGATGAACAAGTGGAGGAGATCAAAACTTGGATCCTATCATGCAAAAAGCAATGGAGCTTATATGGGGTTACGTTGATGTGTGATGGCTGGACAGGACCTACACGGATGAGTATTATTAACTTTCTACTATACTGCAATAGAAAGGTGATATTTCATAAATCTATTGATGCAACTACAGATTTTCATGATGCACCCTATATATATCGTTTGATGGATAGTGTAGTTCAAGAGATAGGTGTAGATTATATAGTGCAGGTAATTACAGATAATGGTGCCAACTTTAAGAGGGCTGGAGAATTATTGGAGCAAAAATATCAAACATTATTTTGGACACCATGCGCAGCACACTGTATCGATTTGATGATGGGAGATATTGGTAAACTCGATATAGTGAAGAAGGTAGTGAAAAAATGTCAATTTTTAACAAAATTCCTCTATAATCATCATTGGGTTCATGGATTAATGAGGAAATTTATCAATGGTGAGATTCTACGACCAGGAGCGACTAGGTTTGCCACTCACTTTCTCCTGTTAAAATCGTTGAATCAAAAAAAAGTTGGATTGAAAGCCATGTTCTCTTCTGAGGATTGGGAAGCCTCTCGATGTTCTAGCACAGCCGAAGGTAAAGAGGTGCAAAAAATTATTATATCTGTTAGATTTTGGGACTATATTGCAGATATTCTTCTAGCAATAGAACCTTTGTACGTTGTTCTACGTAAAGTCGATATGGACAGGAAGCCACAAATGGGCAACGTTTACCGTCTAATTCATGAAGCAAAAGAGGAAATTAAGAGACGTCTTCAATCACCAACCAAATATCAACATTACATTGATATAATCAATACAAGATGGGACGATCAAATGGGAAAATATATTCATTTAGCAGGTACGTATTTTTTAATAAAGAATTTCTAATAATGTTATTAATAATTGCATTTTTATATATGTTTAATTATTGCAGGTTATTATCTCAATCCGGTATATCAATACCGTTATAATCTTGGCACAAATGATGATTTATTACAAGCTCTCAGACATGTGATATCAAGACTACAAACAAATAGAGAATCAATTGCTAAGACTATTAATGAAAGCCGATTATTTCGAGAGGCATATGGTTCTTTTAGTGATCCTATTGCAGTGTCATGCAGATATAAAATGGATGCAGGTAAATATAGTAAAAATTATTATAATTATTGTCAGCAAATAAAAATATTATTTTAATTTTGTTCTTATTTATCTTACTGCTGAATGGTGGTTACAATATGGAGGATCAGCTCCAAATTTGAAAAAAGATTGCAGTACGAATCTCTCACAGACAACATCTTCAAGTGGTTGTGAAGAAATTGGTCAACTTTCTCCCTCATTCATACAAAAAGTAAGAAATCGTCTTTCTTATCGTCGATTGGAAAAGATGGTCTATGTTCATTATAATATGCGTCTTCAATTAAGAGCAATAACAGAAGAAAATGAAGAACAAGAGGCTGGTGATGTAGACCCCATTTGATATGGATTTGTCCAAAATGAGAATGATCCAATGATGGATTGGTGGAGCGCTGTTGAGGCTGAAAATCCATTACTTGATGAAGCAGGAGACCCACCACGACCATCTCAATTTCTCACTCAACAGATTGAAACAATACAAACTACAGGAGATATCAGGGAGGGAGAAGATTATGATGAAGCTTTTGATCAAGAATTTCGATTTTCTAGATCTCGATCAAGACATTCTGAAACATCCCAAACCCAACCAAAGTTCACAGATAAAGGTAAAGCTCCTGCAGTTTTTACTAAAAAGAAAGAAAAAGTCAAGCCTCCTGCTTTTACAGGAAGGGGTCAATTGAGAATTAGAGAAAATCCACTTGATGCAATTGATGAGCAAGAACATGATGACAGTGATGAAACATCATCACCTTCTGATATTGTAGTCCGACGAGAAGTTAATAGCAGTGCAAGTACTCATGCAAGTGATGATAGTGGCGATGCATCTGGTGGTCAAAATTATGATCCCCCTACTCAAGCACCGGAGCCATGGACATGTGAGGCAGATTACACACATACAACTCAAGATGATGATCATGGAGCTAGACCTATTCAATATCAACGTCGAAATAAGGATGGCAAACAAAAGAAAGCTCACAATTATCAAGATATGCGACAGAGTTTAGCTGACATTGATTCTGTCGAAGTTCATCATACTCTCAGCCTTCTTATTATAACTCTGATGCATCATATGGTGATCCATCATACCACAGTTCAGAGGCATATGTTTATCCTTATCCTTATCCTGTGCCTGTACCTGTTCCGATTTCAATGGTGCCAGTTCAAGTCCAACTTCCAGTGATGAATCGAGATACGCTGATGGACATGTGGAGAAATCAGTATCAATATTGCATGTCATGGGATGCTTATTTAATTTGGGCGTTAGAGAACTATGGAATTGATCTAAGCAGAATGCTACAAGAACCAATGTCTTCATCTGATTCGCGTCACTCCTTTTGGTATTAGTAAGGTAACATATTGTAATGTATCAATTTTAATTCGAGTTATTGATAGATCAATTTTCTTTAAAGAAAGTTATATTTAATTGTTTTCTTAACAATATTAAGTTGTTCAATAATTGAAAACTTATATCAAATCAACATACAACTTATTTTTAAATTATACACAATAAATATATATTTATCTAATAATTATTATATATAAATAAAAAATACCGAAACCATACCGGCACGAAACGATACGATACCGAAACCGTATCGTT